>BMAC01001405.1:132243-149767 GCA_014905375.1 Phtheirospermum japonicum
TTATATGTACAGTACGATCCCTTCGCGATCTATGTCCCGATTGAACAAGAGGTATTGGTTCATCGAGACCTCTTTCTAGTTCAATAACTGTGTATACGTTATAGGTTCAAGATAATCCGTTCGTGTGTGACTTAGAGAAACACATTTCTCTAAACACCCCACTATCAGCTCTGGCCAGAGACTCCGAGGATTTATCAACCATCAGAACACACAAGACATCCATGATTTATCATGCGTCTGAATCCCCTACCACCATGCACAGACTTCCCACTAGATTCCCGACTATGTGAACGTTGCCCCTTTTGATTGGCCTCCAAAGAGACACAGAGACAGGTCACAACATAGCCTGTCCTCTAGTGAAGTCACGGTGAGGTCTGGGTCTTAAGGATTAAAGTTGTACACTATACCATAGAAATCATCTACTCGATGAGTGGGAACCACTTAGAGATTTCTAGGCGAGGGAGTTCAGTGAACTCATCCTATGAGCACCTACTTATGTATGTCGATGTCCAGACACCGTGACCGATGAGACGCGGTCCACATACATTAAGTACTAGTCTTTGTGGGAAAGGCCTGTATCCTCATTATGGCGTAACCCTTTGACTAGGAACAAGTTCGACGAGTTACATTACGTGCTGGATTATCTCACGGTTCTACTAGACCAATCTACCGTAATAAAGTAACTTCATCAGGACCATACCTATGCAACTAGCATGGGATAAAAGATATGGAATGCCAATAAGTATAAAAGACATTATTACGAATAAAAACCAATTGTGTTACAAGAGAATGGTCAGACCACAGCCACAAGTTGGCTTGTTGGTCACCTTATTCTAACAATGTTGTCAGAGATGAAGATTGTTGTTTTTTTTTCTGATGATATATGCCCAGTATATTAGATGATATGTGGATATAATATGTGATGATATGTGGATAATCTGTGATGATATCTGACATAGATTGAGGGTTTAGGGTTGAGTTTTTCATTTTTTAAGGTCAGGATTTTAGATTTTTGGCTGATGATATGTGGGAGTAATATGTGATGATATGTAGCAGTAATATGTGATCATATGTAGTAGTAATATGTGATGATATGTGGCAGTAAAGTGTGATTTCCTATGTTTTCAGAATGGTTACAAATTATGGATGCCAAGATAATTCTTGGTTACTAAGGCTTTATGATTTAATAGCAAAATGGTGTCCTGCTTTCAACAAGGATTGGTTTTCAGGTGGCATCTTATCTTATCAAAGAAGTGAGAGCACAAATCATGCACTTACAAGGAAATTATGTAAGACGGATGGGCTTTGCGATTTCTACAACATGTTCATCGAAGTTGTGTCTGAGTAGAGGAGTAAAGAGAACGGAGAAGGTGTACGTTGCATGATAGGTACACTGTCTATGGCCTTAAATGATGTGAAGTTGGTTTTACATGCTAGAGATGTGTATACAATTGAAACTTTCTCTTTATTTGAAGATCAATTTATAAAAGGGGCTGCAAGTCATCAATCATTTTTCTCTATAGAAGGGTCTATTATGACATATCATATATGGTGATATGACCTGGATGAGTAGATATGGATTGGGGTAGATCTGGTCAAGGGTCATTAGTGAAACGCCCGAGAGCCGGACCAGCTCTGTCCCTATAAGGTCCTGAACTGACTTCCCCAGAATGGATAGAATCTGACCTGATTTGCGCTCATGGGGTCCTAAGCTGACTTTCTCGAGAAGGTCAAGATAACAGATGGATATGAGTAAAAGATAACCTTATCTCAGGATAATCCTGGCCTGATCTAAGGTCTTAGATGAGCTGGGTCAGGAAGAGAATCCTGACCTGATCTGAATCCGCTGAGAAGGGTTATAGGAGGGCAGGCTTATGGAAGACCAGGTGCTCTGGTCTTTCCAGAAGGGAACAGGTGGGACCACCTGTCGTGACTATTTTGCATAACGGCCCGAGATTCGCGGTCTTTGTTTTCGAGATCCCGGAAGGGTTCCCCACCAAGGAAAATTATAAATACCTCAGCCCCAAGGCTGAGAGAGGTATGATATTCTTATGCTTGTCTTTCATTACCTACTGAACCTCCAATACGCTTATTTGACTTAAGCATCAGAGAGGTTACCACCGGAAAACCTCCGGTGGTCCTTTTCTGACGTATTTGTGGGTGCAGGCCAAGCGTGTATCAAGGGAAGGTTGGGTCTCAAGCGTGGTTGGATTCTCGGGTGGAACATATGGGTTGAGGGTAAGGATGTTATAAAACATGCAGTGACTTTTAATGGTGAAGATTTGTCGGTATCTTGCACGTGCAAGTTATTTTTTGAGGTTGGTATTTTGTGTTGTCATTGTTTGCGTGTAATGAATATACATAGTGTTTGTGCCATTCCTGAGAGATATGTTAAGATGGCGCAAGGATATTGTCAGTGATCGTGTTTTAAATGATGTTCCTGTATCTGATTCTTCGAATAAATCGATGGCGGGCTCGTTATGGAGGATTCAAATGAATAGAAAGTTTTAGAAGTTGATCTTAGCAAATGAAGACAATATTGAAGCTCGATCGAAGTGTGAAGAAGCTTTTGAAGTGCTAAATGTAGTGTTATACATGAAGTCAGCCCCATTTATTTTGAAGACTGTGTTGATCAATCATTGAGTGGTGTTATTCAAAATCCTCAAAGTTGTCGTGAGAAAGGTAAGCGGAATAAAGAGAGAATGGTGTACTTGAGAAGAAGCGCAACCAAGCGAAAGGAAAAGGAAATCGAGCGCAAATTGTCGAGTCACAAACTAAAAAGGCCATAGAAAGTCTACAAGTATTTTTTCTTTAATTTATATATTATTTTTCTATAATGTCGTTGTTTTTTCATTCTATACTATTTTTTTTCAGGATGGTATTTCTATATTTGCCGGAGATGGTTATGTTGTGCATCCGAGTGTCGGTCCAACTTCGAGTTCAGATTTTATAGTTGTTAGTCCAAATACGAGTTCAAAGCTTCCAACATTACCGCATTCTTTAAGTTGTAGTTATTTAGTTCAAAGTCAATTGATAGTTAGGTTTTTTTAATATATGAAAGAATACAGAGATGGCTATTTTTTATTTGTCCAACTGTATTTTTTATTATTATTGGACTGTTATTTTTATCCGATCTTTTTTATTTTAATCGTAATGATTGTTTTTGTATGAAAAGATTATAAGTTTGTTCGTGAGTTATGGTTAATTTAACTTTATTTTTATTTTATTGTGAAAACAAATTATAGGGTTTGTTTCTTACTCTCGGAGATTTTTTATATCTGTTGATGTGTTGGTTTTGTTGTGATGATTTTTTTTGAAAGTTATATGTAATGATATGTGAAATTGATGTACGATGATATGCATCTATTAAATAGGATGATATCTATTATATTTTTGTTAGAATTTATTTTAACAAATAAATGGTTGGTGATTCAAATGTGTAGATGGTGTGTGATGATATGTGAATGGTGTATGTGATTATGTGTGGTTAGTATATGTGATGATATGTGGATGGTGTATATGATGATATGCGGTTGGTGTATGTGATGATATGTGGCTGGTGTGTAGGATGATATGTGGCTAGTATATGTGATGATATCTGATAGAGATTAATGATTTAAAGTATTTTCCATTTTAGGGTTAAGTTTTTCATATTAAGGTTTAGTTTTCTATTTTAGGATTTTAGATTTAGTATTTAATTTTTTTCTGATGACATGTGGCTGGTATATGTGATGATATCACTACTACAGAAACAACTTTCTAAGACTGTTAATTAAAGGCGGTTCACTGAAAACCGCCTTAAAAATACTTTTAACGGCGGTTGTGGTAAACCGCCGTTAAAAAGGTCATTTTAACGGCGGTTCCCTTAAAAACCGACGTTAAATTGGATATCAGCTGATTTTAACGGCGGTTCACATTTTACGGCGATTTTTTAAAAAACTTGCCGTAGAATCATACATTTTACGGCGGTTGTATGAGAACCGACGTTAAATCTGAACTAAATTAACGGCGATTCCTTAAGAACAGTCGTTAATTTTCTTTTTATTTATTTATTTTTCTAATTCTTAAACAAAACCCAAATATCCCCAATTTGGCCCATTAATTTAACAAAATTAAACCTTTCCACACCTTCTTCTCTCTAGGGTTTCTCTTGCGAAGAAAAGAGAAAAATAACTAAATCAAGCAATGGCGTTTCCAGCATAGATATTTGGCAATAAGTGCCGAGCTCTGATGGCAGCCGCCAAGTCCACCGCCACCTCTCGCGCCACCGGCATGCAGAAGTTGCAGCCGATTTCCCCTGCTCTCGCGAATTTTCTCGGATCCGCCGAAGCATCTCGGACCGACGCCGTGAAGAAAGTCTGGGATTACATTAAGTTGAACAATCTCGGACCCACACTAGCACTACACGTCGATTTGGGCAATTACAAACCAGATCAGATTTCCAGATTCCCTCCCCTTATCTTCTTCTTTATTTTTTGTCTCTAATCTCCCATCTCGGCAAAATTGAATTTCGCCCCTCTCTCTAATCATAAACCCAGATTCTTTTGCTCTCTCGGAGGTAATTTTTCCCCCTTGTTGAATGGAAGAAATTAATTTTGTTGTGATTGATTTTAATTTAATTTTTGGTAGTGAAATGATTGATATCTTTTATTTCTTCGCGAATTACTTGCTTATAGGCATGTCAAAGTTGAAGATTTGATTTTAATGGGAAATGTATTGGTTAGTGGTAAAGCTATGGGTGACAAAATTCATGCCGATGAATTGTTTGTTGAAATGTCTTGAATCGAACTAATTGTATAGTTATACTGGGGTTGAATTTCATCTAATCCCTTTTGAGACACGTAACTTGTTAGTCTTATATGCTTCGTTCTAAATAGTTATAGTTAATAAACGAGCTGGCCGTTTGTAAAATTTGTGCTTCGTGTTGCGGAGCCAAAAGCTGTAAATGCCACCGAGCCTTTGTTACTTAACGCCGCACGGGGCAAAGAAGTAGAGAGACCCCCGGTGTGGCTTATGAGACAAGCAGAGAGGTACATGAAGGCAGGTTTATTTCAACTCGTTTTTTTTAATAATAAATAAAATCAATAATTTGAATTATATGTCAAAGTACAAAATACTTGTGAATTATTTAACTTGATTACAAAACTTATTAATTGCATCTAGAATTATGTTAGTTCATTTTGTCTATATTATTTATATAAAATAATAATAATAATTATTATTATTAATTATTTTATTATTCATACTGAGCCTGCATTTGTTTTAACTGCTTTCGACAGAGTTACCAAACCCTGTGTGAAAAACATCTGTCCTTTATTTGGAGGCCCTATTAATCAAATTTATAAATAATGAAACTAAAATACTAGGATGACAACAAAATAATCCGAATAAAGATAGTTTATGACAGCCATTTCAGTTTTTGAGAAACGTTCAAATTTCCACAAACTTCTTGCATTTTTACGCGTTCTAAAAGAAAAATTAGCAAAAAATATTTGGATCTTAAAAAAAAAGAAGAAGAATAAGAATAAGAAGAATTCCAACGTGGGCTTTTATACCATTTTTGCTGCCCTAAGCGGTTGCTTAGTTGATTTATTATACTCATAGCTGATAGTGGGTAGAATATTTTAATGTTGCACCTTCCTTGACACATTCTGTTGATAAAAATGTCTACAACTTGTCTTTTATTCATCATTTTCAAAATGTTGTTTTGGTTGACATAGTGATTGTCATTTACCTTGTTTCCCCATACTCTTGCAGAATATCAGCGTCGCAAGGAGAAACTTTTCGATGAGCTGGAAATTGTATTTGCTGATGTGGTATGGTGGTTTCATATCATGCAAATCTAAAATTGTATATCTGCTTCATTTCGATCCAAATATTATTCATTAGAATGTGGATATTAGTAAATTAAAAAATTAATTTGACTTTTATGTTTAAGGTCAAAGATTGATTTTTTGGTGAATTTAACCTGTCCAAACGCTAATAATGACCCATTGTATGGAACACTGAATCAGAAGTACTAATGGTAATAGAACTTTTTAGCACTTTACTGTCACAAACATTAAGGTACACATGAATTTGAATCTCAATGTTATCCTTACATTCTGGGCTTGTCTTGTGCTCAGGTGATGGCCGTTAGCCGATTTCATGCTATAACGAAAAAACTAATAAACGAAAAACGCATTCCTCTTTGGCTCGTACGAACCGCCATTTTTTCGATTAATATAGCTTAATTACACCAGGTAAATGCATTTTTTCCTGATAAGCGAGAAATTACACGCTAATTGACGGTTTAATTCCAGTGATTTTATGTGCTTAATATTATCATATATGCTTATTTCTCGCATAATTGTTATTATGAGCAATCAAGCACCAATCATATATTTCTTCTCAATTTTGCAGTATTTGGTGCTATATTTATCGAAGGATGTCTCACAAGGAAGTAGAGAAACGAGGATTGACGAATCGACGAGAGAAAAACCAAGAATCAGGATGGTTGCGTCGACAATGCGTCGATGCCGAGGATGGATCACGTCAGTCGACGCGATGTGCGGTGTTGCGCTGGCTGTGTGCTCGTCGATCGATGCTGGGTCGATGCTATGTCGACGGGAAGCTGCTGAATCGTCGACAGAAGGTCCGTCAGTCGACGCAATGTCGACGCTCACTTCTGAAGCGTCGATTGGAAGGGCATCAGTTGACGCCCATGCAGGACGACGCGGGCGGGTGATGTGCGTCGACGCCGAAGGCTGGTTCGCGTCAGTCGACGCTCCGTCGACGCCGACTCAGCCGAGCTATTTTTGGAAGAAAACTTGTGCGGAAAGAAAAAGGAGTCCTATATAAACCCGACCTAATCCCGTCCAAAACACAACTTTTGACACAGACTTGGACATTAATCTTAGGGTTCCAAGGCACCAAAAGGAGCCCAATTCAACCATCCATCAAGAGATTGAATATTGAAGACTCAAGATTCAAGATCTAAGCTCTGTTATCCCTTTCTATCTTAGATTTATGTTTTGTTTCTTTATTTTCCTGTTATTCTATGAACTCCATTAGAGAGTGATTATTTTATCTAGTCCTAGGGATGTTGAAACCCTCATGATATTATGTTTTAATTAATTTATGCGTATTTCTTTCGTTCTTCATATGAAATTGCTTGTGTTATTCTATTTACATATCATGATTGCTAAATTCATGACATGATTGCTTAATTCTTGACTTGGATTGGCCACCTAGATTAGGGATTTGGTTATCAATTGCTAGAAAGAGAACTGCTTCCTGTGTAATTGTCGAAGTTTCAATTTCTCTGAAGCAACTAATGGTCTCGTATCATTAGGGGTAACACAACATAGGTTGAATAAACCGAGCTTATGAGTTTATTGCTTAGATTAACCTATTTGCCTGGTTCTTAATGCTGTTGTTGGGTTGAATCTAGAGAGCTTATTCTAGGTTATTCAATAATTAGAATTAATTAAAGAGCTTATTTTAATTAAATACACAGTAAGGGCAAATTCGAGTAGCAGAGCTTATTGTTACTTAGGGTTTTTAGTTTCATATGATGAGTGTATTTTATATTGCAATTGGTTAAATGAATTTAACGAGGGTGGAAACTGAACTAGGACTGGAAAGTTATTTTATTATTATTTATTATTTATTATCTTCTTAATTGTTTCGTTTATTTGTTTTTAATTGTTTTCTTTTTTATTTAGTTATTTAATTTTCGTTAGTTAGTTTATTATCTCTACCCCCGTTTTGTTATTTTATTTAAATACGAATAATCACAAATTAATCCACACTCCTCGTGGGATCGACCCTTGCTTGCCACTGCTACTAGTTAGTAGAGGAAAGTCGAGGAACTTTATAAATATTATTTTTGACACTTCAACGACGAGCGGTCATTTCCCCATGTGTTTAATATACTATATAACAATGCACTCTGGTTTTTGAATTTTCATCGTGGATGGTAATTATTATTTTTTTTCTTGATGTGTTTTGGATGTTGAATGATTCACAGGAGGTGGATTATTGATTAATCGATTAGATGACGACGAGTCCAGGGGGGTCATCGTCGAGGAGATGTATGTCATTGACGCACTCGTCGTTTCATTCCAGGAAGAAAGCGGCCGCCGCTGCTGCCGCCGCATTAGAGAACGTTGGCGGCAAATTTGGGGATTCCCCCTCTAGCCGCAAATCCTTATTGGTTTCCCGTTCCATGTATGTTCTGTATTTTTAGCGAGCATTTATCTTAGATATTTCTATGTTTAGCCAGCCTTATGACTGATTTTTTTGCTTCTAACGCTTGGGCAATGTATGATTGAGGTAATTATAATATTATGATATTATTTTGTTCTGGAAATAGCATGGATTTTATTATTTATTTATTTATTTATATTTATTCAATCGGTTAGGAATGTAATACATGCTTTCATGCGGGTTGACAAACTTTCAACATGTAAATTTATAATACAATTGTTTTTAACAACCCATTGTAGTCCAAATGTATTGTGGAGATTGAGATGAATAACTGTGATTGCTGTTTGTGGTGAAAGTGAGATTACTGCATGCAAAATGACTAATTAAATCCAAATCTCAAGAGTAAATGTATCATAGTGAGGCCTGTCTAATACAGTGGAACGTTCATTAGAGAATGAGAACGTATATGAAAAAACAATCGCGGAGTTACTCATGTGTCGTATTCGTCGTTTGTCGATCAATTTCCCTTGCAGGGGATTGATAGGAGTGCGAACAGTGAAGAGATTGCGTCTATCAAGAGCCTTGATAGTACCTGAAACTACAACTATCAAAGACGCTTGTCATCGGATGGCTACACGGAGAGTTGACGCATTATTGCTGACCGATTCCAATGCATTATTATGTGGGATCTTGACAGATAAGGTATAACTTCAGTAACAAATTCTACTTGTGGCCACCTTCTTTTTTCTCTTACAAAAAAGTTACAATATTATTTGGAATTTGACCTTTTTTCTGAATTTAGGACATAGCTACACGAGTTATTGCTCGTGAGGTTAATCTGGAGGAGACACCAGTTTCCAAGGTTATGACGAGGAACCCTGTGTTTTTCCTTTCTGACACTCTTGCTGTTGAGCCTTGCAAAAGATGGTTCAAGGTTAGAAACTTCAACTATATCATGTTAAATGCAAGGTAAAAGGATCAATACTGATAAATTTTCAGTGAAGCCCTACAGATATATCTTGATATTTGATAATTGTCCTTGTCTTTTTTTTTTTTGGTTAGAACAGAAGTTGAATAAAACTGACACTAAAAACATTATTCATTTCTAGGTTGGTACTGTTGTAACAAATGCAGTGATAAATGCTCGTAAAGCTGCTGACGGCTTTGTGATTGGAACCCAGCAAGGACCAATCCTTCTATTGAGCTGGGACCTGAATTCAAGAAGGTTGAGATTCATCCTGGATATTATCTTCCATTAAATTGGTAAATATCTATCCAGAAATTTAATAAAATGATCTTCATGTACAGGTTGCCAGTTTCTTGAGCCGATTCAAATCTATTCCCAGCATCATTGAGCTGGACAGCCTTAAGGTGACAGGTGATGTTTGATTTGGAGCTGATGTTGTTCTGGAGGTACAGTGATATTCCTTTGAATTTCTATTTGCTATCTTTAGTAACTTATAAAACGAATTTAAGGTTCTGCAATTTCTTAATTTGGCTATTACTCCTCCGTTCAGGGTAAAGTGAATATCGCGGCTAAACCTAGCGTGAAGCTGGAAATTCCTGATCCGTGATCGCTGACTAGGTAACATATTACGGCTGTTTTGTCCTTTAATTTGAATTGGATTTACAAATCATATTTTAGCTTACCTTTGTTTGACTTTTGTCCAGGAAATCAATGGCCCTGAAGGAAGACATATATATATATATATATATATATATATATATATATATATATATATATATATAATTACAGAATTACATCTCTTAATGATTAGGAGAGTTTTGCGAACGCAATGAGTTATTTTTGTAGAGAATATAGTTTAAAAATATCCTTCAAAGTCATTAATATTATTTAACAATTTGTTAGTCATTTTTTGTTCTTTCCTTCCATTTTGTCTACAAACCACATAAATAATATTTTCTTATATCCATGGAATTTGTATTTCTTGCGTTTTAGTGTTAATTTCAAGAAATAATTCCAGCAAAAGAATGAATTTCTAAAAATTGGTGCACCTGCTTTCATTTCTTTTTTTCTTTTTTTTTAAAAAATTTTTGTACTACTTTCTAGAAGGTATTTTTAACGTCCGTTCTGGAAAATATATTTTCTAGAAGGTAATTTTAAAAAACCGCCGTAAAATGTCTGTTCTGAAAACAGACTTTCTAGAAGGTAATTTTCAAGAACCGCCGTAGAATCCACCGCCGTTGTTTTTAACGGCAGTTCTAAAACTGCCGTAGAAAGTATCGCTTTCTACGACGGTTCAAGAAAAAACGCCGTAAAAAGCCTCACTTTCTACGGCGGTTTTAGAACAACCACCGTAAAAGTTTACGGCGGTGGATTTAAGGGCGGTTCCAAAACCGCCGTAAAAAACCTCAAAAATCCGCCTTTAAATCTCCTTTCTGTAGTAGTATATGTGTGCTAGTGTATGTGATGATATATGGCTGGTATATGCAATGATATGTGACAGAGATTTGGATTTAGAGTTCAGTTTTCCATTTTAGAGTTAAGTTTTCTATTTTAGGGTTTTAGGATTTAATTTTTTTTATGATTATATGTGGCTCGTATTTGTGATGATATATGTGTGAGTATGTAATGATATGTAGATCTAATATGTGATGATATGTTGCATTTATATGTGATGGTATGTAAAATAAATGAAAGTTTTGAATATGAGTAGATCATGACACGACTTATGGTGAACACCTTTTCACTCTATTCATCGTGTTTAATCAATAAATTTAAAAATACAACAACATTACATACAAACGTTAATATTTGACATTTAAATAGTATTTGGCATATCATTTATACATAACATGCACTTAGCATTACAACTATATAAAAGTCTATTTCCAATCTCTTAAAAAAAGAATAAGAAACTTGTAAATTAGAAACTAACATATAATATCTCATCGCAATTCCAAGTTATCATATAATACTAAAATTTCAAAGCATATTAAGCAGCAAATCTAACAACCACATAAACTTTGTAACACTAAAATAGTGTGTCGTTTCTAACGCCTCAACCTCATACCATTAATGTAAAGCATGAACTATAGAAACCAGAATATTTTTCAACACCTCAATTTGCTACATAAAACAAACCTAAACCAGAATATTATTTTTACTCTTCAATTTTCAGAATATCACTACATCAGACAAACCACACATCCCACATCTTTCAACACTTGTTTCTTCCTCGTATTCTCCTCCATCATTATAATTGCTGAACAATACTTTGCTCTCAATGTCTTCAATAAATCGTTGTCCTATTGAAAAAATATACAAGAAAAATAAATAAATATCAATAAATAAAAAGAAAATAATTATAAACTTCTAGTTAAATTTACTTAAATTATGTTTACTAAAACCTGCATTCCATCCATCCACGTCCAACTTCCCCTTATATGTTTCTAGATGTCCCATGCAATAAATTCCACAATCATCAAAATTATTTGCTGATCTCCATGGCATTTTGACAATCGAGTACGACATTTTTTCCACATTCACATTCTTCTTCAAATTGTTGATTTCCAAATATCTGGTGAATGTTGATGCCTGAGAGAATTGAATATAATGAGATACAATTAGTACAGGAAGATTTTTTTTATTTTTTTTGTGAGATGAATGTGTAATTACTGTTGTAGAGTACTTACAATTTTTTTGGGGCTATTGTCGTAATGAATTGCAATACTTGTGCGTTGTGCAAGTGGTCTATTGTCAATTATTTGTAGTGCACGGTCTTTGAAATTAAAGCAAATAGTCCAATAGTGACGATCTTTCAATACAGCGAAAAAGACCTATCATTTTAGATACTATTAGAACATTGTAATGTATATTCAGCAAATCTTTATATAAATACAGACACACACACAGACATATGTATATATGTACACACACTCACACACACACACATATATATATATATATATATATATATATATATATATATATGAAACACTTACTAGATCTGCATCATCAATATTGACATCGCCCATTATGCGCTGAGCTCATTATCAAGTATATTATTGAAAGATTTCTTGCTCTCATCCTCATTATATTTTAAATCCATTTCCATCTGATCCTGCATAATTAATAGTTGATAAGTTTGGACTTCATCTATAATATTTGACGATATATAATTTTATCGAGTACTTACATGAGGCATTGTAGAGAAAAATACTCTTTTTGGTTCTTCTGGTGCTCTCTTCTTATTATCAATATTTAGCTTTATGCACCAGGTGTCAATGATTGTTTGCACAACCCATTCACTTTCTTGAGTGTGTAGAATTCGTGCCTTCTTAAAACCGTTCCAACCCCATCGAACAGTACTTCACTGTTATTTTTAAATAAAACACGAATATAGTAAGAGTAGAGCTTCTGAATATGCATATATCATCACAACAAACATAAAATATAATTTATAATATATCATTACACAAACTCTGAACATATCATCTTACAAACTATGCACATACCATCACACAAACCTTGCACATATCATCATCAACAACTTCTTAAAAATTCATTTGTAATCCCAGAAAAAAAAAAGAATATTACATTAATAACATCACAAATCACAAATATATATTCATCATCAGTGCTTGTGAAAAACAAAGAATAACATATTCATATATTATCACACAGATCTTGCACATACCATCACACAGACTTGGAACATACCATCACACAAACCTTGCACATATTATCATTAAAAACTTCTTAAAAATTCATTTGTAATCCCAGAAAAAAAATAAGAATAATATTACATTAACATCACAAATCACAAATATATATTTTCATCATTAGTGCTTGTGAAAAATAAAAAATAACATATTCATATATCATCACACAGATTTTGCACATACCATCACACAGACTAGAAGCATACAATCACACGAACCTTGCACATATCATCATCAACAACTTCTTAAAAATTCATTTTAATCCCAGAAGAAAAATAAGAAGAATATTACTTTAACATCACAAATCACAAATATATATATTCATCATCAGTGCTTGTAAAAAATAAAGAATAACATATTTATATGTCATCACACAGATAGTACACATACCATCACACAAACTAGGAGCATACCATCACACAAACCATGCACATATCATTACTCCTTAGAAATAAAAACTTAAGAATTACTTACTTTTTCATTTCTAGAGTTGGTTTTAAGAATGCATACTCTGAAATGAGTTTCTCCTTCATTGTAACAAGTTTATCCAGTTTTAAATTATTTCTTGTCCAGAAAGGAGATCTGAAATTCAACTGAAGACTTTTGCACTTCCTCTTTGGGTTCTTTCTTTGGAGTACATCCACAGTGTCATCCTCAGACACATCAAGTATGCTGATTTATAGAATGTGACAATAAATAATTGTTATTTTTATTCATCAATTGAAATAGTGTAGTATTCAAAATTTAAAAACTAATATATTATTTTAAAAAAATATTTACAGTTAAATACCTTGTTGATAGGGCGACATGTGCACCAGACCCGGTTTGGGGTAGCTCTGACTTAGAGTAGTTAGACACGTTAAGGGAGGGTTAGAGAAGCTCTGTCCTAGAGAAAGACATAAATAATCTTCCTGCTGACATTAGGAATATCAGGAAGAGGTGATTATCGTCTGTATTCCCTCTTGAAAGTGGCTATCTTGAGGAGATCACTAAGCCTGAGGATTATGCCAAGCCAAAGTTTCGGGGATTGGCGTTTAGCCTGGTCTGGGTTACAGACCTTGTTAAGCCCTCTAAGAAATAGAGATCCTCCTCAACTACAGCAGGACTTGATCTGTTGAGAGACAGGAACATAAAAGACAAGAAGAGCTGGGAGGACTACTACAGGTCTGGCTCCGTGAATTTTGTGGAAATCTCAGAGCTAGTATAACACGGAGTGGAGGAAAGACCTGTTTCTCAGGCTCCCCAGGGAGAGGCAAGTGGGGCCACTTGTCAGAATTTGTTGCATAACGGCCCGAGATTCGTGGCGTGTGCTCCTGGGATCCCGGCTGGGGTCCCCACTAGGAAAAACTATAAATGTCTCAGCCCCAAGGCTGAGGGAGGTAAGTCATTCCTTCTTATTTTTTCTGGAAAATACCTCAAGCACTTACTGACTTAAGCATCGGAGAGGTTTCCACCGGAAAACCTTCGGTGGTCCTTTCTAATCTGTTTTTGTGGTGTAGGTTCAGGAAGCTCTGGGGCTTTCAAGTGTTATTCAGGTAGTTCACATTTCAGGCTGAAACAATTGGCGCTGTCTGTGGGAATCGAACCCACGACCACATGGTCAGGGGGAGGAGAAGAGGTCGAGCTGGAGGAGCAGAAAGTCTGGCGGATATGATCGGCAAAGGATAGATCATCAAGCATGTGCAGCCGGTCACCTTCAGCGATGTGTGAAAAGGAAGTAGGCTCGGCTGCACCCGTAATAGGTGCTTCTCGATCGAAGGGTAGAGAAGGATTCTCTGATATCCACTTGGCATGAGCATCCACGCCAAGGAGATAATAAGCCTCAGCCTCAGGCACCAAAAGCCGGTACAAATCCATCGACTCCAGAAAAGCCTGGCGTGTGGTCGCTCGGGTTAGTTGGATTAAACGAAGACCCTCATCCGAATTTAAAAACCCAAGCCTCCCCTTTGCTTCACCCTCTTTGAGACCCCTAGCCTCTCCAGCTCTGGCAACTTGAACCTTCTCTTGGAGCTCTTTCACCTCGCGCTCCAGGATGACTATCTGAGCATGCTTCTTTGCATCGGACTCCTGCGAGGCCAACAGAGCTTCCTTGGTCCCTACTAGTTCTGCCTTGAGCAAGTCCAGATCAGCACC
The DNA here is from genome assembly GCA_014905375.1 of Phtheirospermum japonicum. Taxonomy (NCBI): domain Eukaryota; kingdom Viridiplantae; phylum Streptophyta; class Magnoliopsida; order Lamiales; family Orobanchaceae; genus Phtheirospermum; species Phtheirospermum japonicum. The sequence goes on from BMAC01001405.1 coordinate 147,253, forward strand.
AAGACCGTGGTTTTTAGCCAGTAGCTCTTGCTTCTGTTTTTTTCAGACCCTCAATCTCCCTCTTCAGGTCCGCCTGGAGTAAAGAGCCCCGAGCCCGGGCTAGGAGAGTAGCCCTAAGAACCACCGCCTATAAGAGGAAATTTGACGAGGGAATGAGTGAAAGTCCCAACGAAGGCTGGAATTACAAACCAATGTTAGAGGCCTTACCTGCGCCTCTACCTGACAATATGAATCCAACAGAGCAGGATCAGATAGTTTCTCCGTCTCACGACGATCAGCTGTCGGAGCTAGCCCCATCATGTATCGCCTGGCCACCTCGCCAGTACAATTCATCACCGACCTATTAAAGAAGGTCTGGTTGGGATAAGGAGGAATTTGTGGGGTCCCTCCAGGAGCGCTTTCGGGCCTCTCTTCCCTTCTCCTCTTCCTTAGTTGTAGTTGCCCCTCCTCGGGGTCAGATAAAGGTTGGGCTTCCTGAACATGGGCTGCTGGCTTGGACAGAGCCCTCTCTCCTTGCCCCGCACTCCTTTTTGTCGCCTCTGGCGGAGCAATGCTGAGGGAATCACTGGGGTCTGCTCTGGAGGATTGCGCTCTCGCAGCCGGATAGAAGGAGCCGCTGCAAAGGTCACCTCTTCCGGAGTAGAGGAAGTTTTGGTAGGCTCACCCAAAGGGCTTTTCGGATTTTTCCCTGTTGTCTTCTTGGCCTTCGCCTCTAGGAGTGCTTGCATCATGGTTACTGAAAAGAAGAGAAAAGAGAATGAGGTAAATAGAAAATATGAAAGTAGTACCAGAAGAATAATATGAGCCATGTTAAGCATATACCCATGTGGGAAGGTAGAGGTCCATTTTCTCGTTGGGAGTTGAAGAAGTTTAGAATTTTGGGTTTGAGAAGTTTTGACAGATCAAAAGTGGTCTGGTTCAAGACAGCGATTTTCTCGCTCAGATGGGATGGTCTGTCGCTCCGAGATATGCGAACTTGGGGATGAAGGTAGCTAATGGGCTCAATGGGAAAGCCCCAGTCCTCTGAGCTCTGGACAAAGAAGAACTTCTTCTTCCAGCTCTTATGGGATGAGGGAAGACCAGTTAAAAAATGAAAATCTGCTCGTCCAGAAAGATAGAAAAAGCCCTAAGAACTCTTCGCTTGAAACAAGGAAAAGAAGAGTTGGGCTGTAGGTACAAGGCCTGCATATTGGGCCGCAAGATGAAATCCGGCCATGACACGAAAAGCGTTGGGTAAAAATTGTTGAACTGGGATGTGGTACAACCGGGATACGGCCAATATGAAAGGGTGGACGGGCAGGCTCAGTCCTGCGTGGAATTGGTCTACGTAGAAGGTCAGGTGACCGACGGGAGGCGCTGAGGCCCTCTCGTCAGTAGCCGGGCTGGTGAAAGAAAACCGGTCGGAGATAGGGAAAGTGGCACGAATATCCCTAAGTGTGCTGGTACTGACTATGGAGGGTACGTTGTCAAGGAAATGAGGAACTTGAGCTATTATGGGCCTCTCCACCGGGACCATCGGCAAAGACTCAGATGAAGATATGTTTATAGAAGAGGTAGAATTTACTGGGGAACCAGAGGGAGTTTCCCCGGAGGAATCGATAAAAGAAGTTGACATAATTGAAAGATTGAGGAAGGGTGAAAAGAGTACCTGGTTGAAGAAGTCGAGTGGAGTAGAATCGCAGAAATCGCCGGAACGATCGGGAAAATAAAAGAGGAGATTTGGGGGAATATGAAAAAAAGATTTGAAAAGGGATAATGAGAAGGACTCAAAAGTTTGGGAAATGGGATTTGAAAGGTAAGGCAGAAAAGGATATTTGAAGGGGCAAAAGGAAGTTGATGATTTTTGAAAACGAAAATCAAGGAAAAGCGGGATTTGATGGGATCCTCGCATTTAATGCGGGCAGAGGAACAGTACCCTAGGCAGTGAGCTGGAACGATAACCGTCCTGAAATGGGACACGTGCCGCTGACCAATCAGGTACAGTACTTGGAAAGACGTGTGGGTGTGGTAACCGTTTGGGGAATATGAACCGACACCACTAATGCCAATAATTAGGGCTGTTTGGCAGGCGGATATCTCGGGATTCCCCAGTACGAGAAGTCATAAAAACAGAATGGCCTCATTTATTTCGAAAGAGCTTGGGGATATTACCGATCTACCCCAACTACTTGGGGGGAGGAGTTGATAGGGCGACATGTGCACCAGACCCGGTTTGGGGTAGCTCTGACTTAGAGTAGTTAGACACGTTAAGGGAGGTCTAGAGAAGCTCTGTCCTAGAGAAAGACATAAATAATCTTCCTGCTGACGTCAGGAATATCAGGAAGAGGTGATTATCGTTTATATTCCCTCTTGAAAGTGGCTATCTTGAGGAGATCACTAAGCCTGAGGATTATGCCGAGCCGAAGTTTCGTGGATTGGCATTTAGCCTGGTCTGGGTTACAGACCTTGTTAAGCCCTCTAAGAAATAGAGATCCTCCTCAACTACAGCAGGACTTGATCTGTTGAGAGACAGGAA
>BMAC01001406.1:0-20778 GCA_014905375.1 Phtheirospermum japonicum
AAAAAAAAAAAAATACACACACACACAAAAAAAAAAGATATTATTAATGTACTGTATGTTTTTTTAAAGAATGTTTTTTCAAAGAAAAGAATAAGGTTTAATTGAATCATGAACTTTAGCCGAGTTCTAAGAAAAATCAAACAATTTTATGTATGCAAAAATAAATATGACTTTCATTGACAGTTGCATGATCATCGGCGAGATTTCGGTGATTTTTAAATTTCAAGGTTGATTGGTGGCATAACCTGTAGACGACATTGAAATTTTTCGATCAACGGTGATATAACAACCATTGTAGCTCGGTTTTTGTGTACTTATAGGTTTCGATGTTGGACCGCTTCTGATTGTAAAAGTAGCCCATTTCTAAAGGAGACCTGATCCGAGATATGGAAGAGTTCGGTTCGGTTACGACCTCTTGATCTGAGATGTAGGACTTGGTAAGGGTCCGACCCCTTAATGTGAGATATGGGAGAGCTCAGTTGAGTCACAACCTCCTTCAAAAAGGTTGCTAGGACATCGGCCCCTTCTGTTAGATAAGATAGCTTGGTTGAGGAGAGCTTTGTAAAAAATTGATAATTAAGAGTTATCAGGAATATGATAGAAGGGTCTGAAGACCAATATGTTCTAGATTAAGGGAATTACTCGAGTCCCAGGTGGATAAGTAAACAAGAATCCTAGTTGATTTTGGTTTTCTTATTTATGACATTCTGGCACATAAGAGAATGAAAACCTAATTCATAGGGAATTAGGTCTCCAAAACATATAGATAGGGGATATATGCCTCATTCTAAACCTTAAGTTGAATAATCATTATTCTTATTCTGATATTATAGTTTTTAACATATACTCATTCTTTGACATGAGCGTCAGATCCACGTTAGGATTCTCCAACTCTATTTTTGTAGGTTGATTCGGTTCGAGATAGAAGATTGAAGTAGCCCGATCTAGAGTCTTGGTGGCCCAAACTTTTTGTAGCATCAAGTGGCGCCATTTGTTGGAAAGAGTTATATCGAGTCATTGAGCTAAGGAAGTGAGTTACAAAATATGTAAAAAGAAAATTTTATACCACAAAAAATAAGAGTGGCAGTAAGAACACACCTTCAGAGGTGACCCCACCACCGACAAAGGGAAATAACCACTTTTTGAGTTGGAAGAAATCGAGAAGAATCTAATGGACCTCAAAGAATTGAGGAGGCTGATGTGAATCCTGATAGGAGTGAGTCAAGGGGGCTAACTACTCAAACCTAGGTTGTAGATAAGAAATCCTTAGTACGAGTACGTATAGACGAATGGAACCAGTTGCTGAGCAAGACTCTTCTTAGTATCTCCAAGTGTGTCCAGCACAAACTCATGGATACTGTTCCTAGTGAGTTCTTATAAAGATACAATGGACCCTAATGAGGAGAAAGGTGAAGACGGTAAGATTGGTGATGATGGAGGGATTAAGTATGGAAGGAAGGAAAGAGGAGAGCGACCTTAACATATTGAGGTGGAAGTTGGATAAAGTGGGATGGAAAAGGATGATAATCTTGTGTATAAAGAGTTCAAGCGAGGAAGCTTCCACGAAGATGAGAGACTTGTCTACCAGGATAGCAAAACAAAATATAGAWGCCTAGTTCGGGATGATGAACTTCTGTATGSGAATGATGATGTCGAACGATGGGAGTCAAATGATGATGATAAGGGACCTCTGCGTAGATGAGGTTGGCAAAGAGGCGGGATGATGGAAGGAGGTTTATTGATAGCCCTATTTGGGAAGATGAAGAACGCGAAAGGTCAGAAGGGGAGGCACTTGCCACCTCTATAGCAATTCAAGATATGCAGATGACATTGCGAGCTCTGCAATTTCAGGTTGCAGGTAAGGAACTTTAAGAGGATAGACGTCATCCGTTGTCACAAGAAATCCTTAGAGCACATCTACCTCGTGGGTATAAGGAGTTGAATTTCTAATATGAAGGAGTGTAGGGTCCTACTCATCAATAAAAAAATGTTGTTTCCTTTTGTGCATTCCAATCTACCTTACAAGGAGTAGCAGAGGCTTGGCTCCATTAGATCTCACCAGTAACAATACAAAAAAGTAGAATTTTACCGAGGGAAAAAACCCTCGGTAATAAGCAAAGAGACCTCAGTAATCAGCTTACCGAGGGAAAAACTGAGGGCAAACTCCCCCGGAAAAACCCTCCTCGGTAAGATTTCTTGAGGGAAAATATGCCCTCGGTAGTTTTCCGAGGGAATTACTGAAGGCTCATTTTTTCGGTAAATTACGGGGCATTAAATCTAATTGCCCTCGGAAAAACCAAGGGGAGACTGGCCCTCGAAAAAACCGAGGGTAAATTAATCCTAAAAAATAACGAGGGCATAAATCCCCTCGAAAAAATCGAGGGCAAAAATTCCTCGGTTTTTCAAATTAAAAAATAAAATTAAAAAAAAAGGAAAAACCGAGGGGTTGGCGCCCTCGGTTTTTCCGAATGAAATATACCCTCGGTGTTTCTGAAGGGGAATCTCTCCTCGGGTTTTTTCTTTTTTTAGTATTATTYTTAGTTATTATTTTTAACCCCTATTTGTTTATTAAAATACCCCCAAAATTAAAAATAATCATTAATAAGCAGACAAATAAATGAACTAATTATATAAACTTCTGAAAATTTGCAATCACCAAATTTGTTCAATAAAATATTAGTAAAAGTTTATAAAAACACTCGATACAAAAAAGTCCTATGGCGGGGAAGGTTGCACTGGTACTACTGTAATCGAGCTAATAGCTCGTCCATCTGCGATTTCACCTACGCCTGGAATTGCTGCTGCTCCTGCCGCTGCTGCTCACGTAGTAGTTCAGACTCATTATATCCCTGCTCCGTCGCCTGCTAAGCTCATCTCGTGGCCTCTAACTCCTCCTTCTGCGTCTGGAGCTGCACCTCGAGCTCCCTTACGTGAGTCCTATCATGTTGGGAGGAGCAGAAACCGCTGCCTCAAAAACCTTTTGTAGCAGCCACCAACTTCCCAAACCAGCCGGTGCCGTAATGTCGGCCCTTACTCAACCCGACGACGTCGAGATAAACAACGTCAGGATCAACCTCATTATCTGGATCTTGTGAAGAATCAAGTGCCTCATCCAGAAGTCGCTCGGACTCCTCCTGAAATACAACTCGTTAGTGAATTCTACATTAAAATCAAAGAGAAATTTATATAAAAAAGAGACTCACATTAGTATTACTGGATCCGTATCGACGTACGTGTCATCGTCCTTCTTGTGCGTACGCACGAAAACCTGGTACGCAGTGGCCGGCCCGTCTGCCGCTCCTGTATCCAAATGAAATTATCAGATAATTAACATTAAAAATAAATAAATAATATATTATAATCTAAAATTACTTATGATATCATAAGAAAAATCGATCGTAGATCTAGAACCCTCTATGCTTCGACATCCCAGTACCCGAACCAGCAGGCTCGCTCCTCCTGTTGATGATGCACTGTTCGGACCTCTTCTTGTTCTTGGGCTTATCCCACTCAACATTCCAAACCTTAGTTGAAATGCATGATATATAAAATTTAAATCATTTGTAATAATAAAATTTTTTAATTTAATAAGAATATATAACAAAAGCATTTACCTCCAGACCCCCTCGTCAACGATCCTCGGTGGCTAACCAGTTTGATCACGAAACTTCTTATACTCATTAAGCTGCTTCCCATACTTGTCCGCCATCGTGCATAAAAATGCCATCTTCATAACATGTGGAGTCTACAGGTCCGTGTCCCAATAACAAATCTCCTAACAAAATAATAAATACAATTCAATTGATACATGATTCCCAAGTTACAATAAAGATTAATAAAGTCAAAAATAAAATAATAATTACCTGAAATATGTCCCACCATAATGCCCAAATCTCCTTAGGGACTGCATTAAACTGCCACCCGGCGGGATGGAGCTCCTTCTCCATGATCTCCAAAAATAACTGGCCAGTCTGACCTCCCTACTATGTAGCCTGTAATTGTGTTTGTGGTTACAATTATAATTTAATATTAACGATGATTAGAATTTTATAATTATTAATTAATTAATTTATTTCCGGTGATATAAACAATGTATCACCTCTGTGGTGGGCCCAAGTGCTATCGGGATGTACCCGCATCGGACGGTGTCGGTGTGGTGGTATCTGGGGTTGGCGCTGAATGATCAGTACCAAGGCCCAATCATCATCAAAATAAGATTTCTCCCAAATTTGATAAGTTACTAAAAATATTCTTCTTTTTTTAATATTTTTAGAAATTAATAATATTTTATGAGACAGCAAACTCGGATTCGGCAAGAATCTCATTTTTTAGTAGTACGAAGGGGGAATTGGCCAAAAAATTGGATGGGGGTTAAGACGCTATCGGGCCGCCGGCGGCTGACTCAAGTGCCCCCCGAACCGCGCGAAATGGTCGCCTATTACACGGTTCACCTAAATTGATTCGTTTCTGCCGATAAGCTCCAATTGCATCATAGGAATTAGAAAAAAAAAGTTCTTTCGCAGTAACATATTGTTCGATGGAGCTAAGGTCCAAAATATGGAAGAAAGAAGCGTTTCCACCACTCTACCACCCAGCCAATTCTGTTCCACTTAATCCCTCTCTCATAGTTTGTCTCTTTCCTTTAGCTTTTCTCAAATTAGTTTCTGCTATTTCAAGAGTTTGCTGAGCTTCTTGTGGATCAATATCACTACCCTTTTCCGCATCATTTACTAAAACAGTGATCTCATTACTGCCTATTCTAGCAGAACCACCCATTAGAGCCATCGTTACCCATTGGTCCTTAATTCGTATTCTCAAAGTCCCTATATCTACAGCTGTAGCAATAGGAGCCTTGCTCTAGCTTCTTTAGGGGTTATTACCTCCTTGGTAGCTCAACACATGTACTCTTTACCTGCTTATGCATTCATTGGACAAGACTTTACTACTCAAGTCACAAATAGAGTTGAACCAAGTAACACTCTAGATTTCTTCCTGAAACGTTATTTAATTTTTCAATTAAGATGGGGCGATACTTTAAATCAAAGAATGATCAATAATATCAAGGTATATTATCTCCTGCTTAGACTTGTAGATCCAAGAAAATTGACTATATCCTCGATTCACAAGAGAGAAATTAGTTTGGATATAATGCTAATTCAGAAGAATTTAACTTTTACAGAATTGATGAAAAGGGGAGTACTGATTATAGAACCCGCCCGCCTGTCTGGAAAAAAGCAAGATCCTTAATTCATCCACTTGAAAATTTCAAAATAGTTTGGTTGAGCTTGTAAATTTACTCATTGAATAAGTAAACAATTGCATTGGATTCGGCACCAATGAAATCGAGTGCTAACTCCCATTTCTTATTGAATTAACTGATCAACGTGCTATCAGACATTTATTTTGAATTCGATAATTTTCCACAACAAAATTTCGACATATTTWTTTATTTATTATTATTATGAGACTTAATCCTACTAATTCTGGTTCTGGGGTTTCCACGCTTGAAAAAAAAAACTGGGGCGTATCGTCCAAATCATCTTGCTTCGCGAGAAACTCCCATCGAAGTTCACGTCGCCATCTTTATATCTGGTTTACTTGTAAGTTTTACTGGGTACGCCTTATATACCGCTTTTGGGCAACCTTCTCAACAACTAAGAGATCCATTCGAGGAACACGGGGACTATCCAATTTTTAAATTGGTTTATTCTACTGCAGCAAATGCTGCTTACAATATGGGTTCCGGCGAAGCAGAAGAAATCTATCGATTGGCGGTATATAAAGTGCAAAGACATGACTTGAAATATTTGGAAATTCAATCACGATATGGAAATCATGTAATGAGGGGGATTCTTATTTGTACAAATGGTACTTCGAACTTGGAACGAGCATGAAGAAATTAACGATACTTCTTTATCTTTTGAGTTGTTCTGCCGGATCGGTCGCTCAAGATCTTTGGTCTCTACCCGGACCCCTACAAGATGACCAAATGTAGGTTTTTCTATTATGAACTTGTCTGTAGCTAATGGTTTACGTTATGGAAGAAAGACATGTATATGTGCTAAATGATTAGGTGACTCCATATCCAATCGACCTAGAATGGATCCGCATCCACGACCTCTCGGCATCTGATAAAAGTAAATATAATACGATCATTTTATAAAATACCAGTATATATATCAACTATTTTAATAAATCCAAACATAAATAAATTAGTTAAAATAAGAGTGTTTTATAATATGAACAATTTACATATATATAACCAAACTAATCATCTGAACCGACACTTCCACTATTAAAGTTATCTCTAAACTCATATTCATCTGTGTCTTGATCTGTATCTTGATCGATTAGTAACTCTTCTTCTGTATCATCATCTGCCTCATCACCAAGTTCATCCATGATAATATGATCAGTGGGGTCGTGCAATTGGAAATCGACATCATCCAATTGAATTGGATTGCGTATATCTACAGCTTCCTCTTGAAATGACTTCTCTAGTATTCAATACTAAACCAAACGAGTCTAAGGTATATTATTTGAGTGTAGAAAGAAAGATTATATTGTGGATCAAAATTATTTTAAACCCCGTTGTTGGAAGGAAAAAATACCGTAAACCACGTCATCACGGTCGTATACACCAACCTATGAATCACAACATGTAAACAATATTAACAAACTATAACATATATCTTAAACACAACATCCACGTATCGATCACCACGGTATTTCAAAACCATCATTACCAACAATTTAAAACAGTTTAAAACCACCATCATTTTTAAAAATAATTTTGAAAACCGTTATTGGAGGGACGGAACCTCTTGGCCGGCGCCGTACACCACGTCATCACCGAACGTCTACCCAACAACATCAATCAGTTACAACATGTATATAATACGAACAAACCATAACATATTTACATTAAACACAACCGATCACCACGGCATTTAAAAACCACCATCACAAACACTTTAAATGATGATTGCATAATTATATTGATAAACCCTAATTTACAATAATCCCTGTATGAAACCCTAATTGTATAAAAATTCAAAAGTTAAACCCTAATTATACAAAAACCCCCAAACTAAAACCTGATTATAAAATAACCCTTAAATTAAACCCTAATTAGAAAATAACCCCTAAATTAACAATAATTATACAAAAAAACCCTAAATCAAATACTAATTATACAATAAATTCTAAATTAACTATAATTATACAATAACGCCTAAACTAAACCCAAATTATAAAATAACACTAAATTAAACCCTAGTTATAAAATAAACCCTAATTATAAAAAAACACCTATACTATACCTTAATTATATAATGACCCTTAAATTAACTATAATTATACAAAAATCCCTAAATTAAAACCTAATTATACAAAAACCCCTGTATTAAACCCTAATTATACATTAATCCCTATATTATACACTAATTATGTAATTATTTTATATAATTTTTGAAATATAAAAAAATGTAATTCATAAAACCATTAAAATAATTTTAAAAAAAGGAGAGGGAATTTACCTTCACATGCGGCGGCGGCGGCGTTCCATGGTGGCTAGTGGCGGCAAAACCGAGGTCAGCATAATGAAAGCAATGGAGGCGAGACGGTGGCGGAACTCAGAGACGAGACGACGACGGAGATTTTTTTGTTGTTGTGCAGAATGAAAGCAACGGGGGTTACCCTCTGCTACTTTTAGAGCTGGGACTGATGGAAAAATTTCCACTTAAAAAAACCGAGGGGAGTATATTCCCCTCGATATTTTTAATTTAAAAAAATTGAAAAAAAAAAATAGAATAAGCGTATTTACCGATCAATTACCAATTATCGTGGTTCTAAAACAACGAAACACACCTCGTGGCACCTTCACAAAAATTACGACGCTTCGTTACTTTGCATTTCTAACTTAACAAGTTGATCGATCGTATCTTAGTTAATGTTGGTCAACTTACATGACACTTGTAAATACGTACATGCTATTATATTTTTTTCTCATTTTTTTTAATTCAAAAAACCGAGGGGAGCAAAATCCTCTTGGAAATTTCCGAGGGGAATTCGCTCCCTCGTTTTTTTTTTTAAATTCAAAAAAAATCATAAGATATATAAATAGAAAAAGTGTATTTACCGATCAATTACTAATTCTTGTAGTTCTAAAATAATGAAACACACCTCATGGTACCTTCACAAGAATTACAATGCTTCGTTGCTTTGCGTTTCCAACAGAACAACTTTATCGATTGTATCGTTATTACTGCTTGTTGAATTACACGACACGTGTAATACGTACATGCTCGGTGATATTTTTCTAGTGAAACCCAGGTCAAAATCACTCAATGACTAAAATGATGGGATATGATTTATTTTTACGCTATTACATTATTTTTATTTTCAATTTTGTTTTAAATTCAGAAAACCGATGGGATCAAATTCCCCATGGGAATTTCCGAGGGGAATTTGCTCTCCTCGGTTTTTTTAAACTCAAAAAAATAAATTAAAAATAAGATAAAATATAAAAATTATATTTACCGATCAATTACCAATTCTCGTGGTTTTAAAAAAATGACACACATTCATGGAACCTTCACAAAAATTACGACGCTTTGTTGCTTTGCATTCCAACTGAACAAATTGATCGATCATATCGTTATTACTGTTCGTCGAATTAAAAGACACGTGTAAAAATGTACATGCTCGGTGATATATTTCAAGTGAAACCCGGGTCAAAATCACCCCACATTCTTAAAATGATGATATGGTTTATTTATACGCTATTATATTTTTTTATTTTTTTCAGGGGAAAGTAGTTGCCCTCGATAATTTCCGAGGGGGATTTGCTCCCCTCAGTTTTTTAAATTGAAAAAATTGGAAAAAAAATATAAAAGCGTATTTACTAATCAATTACTAAATCTCGTGGTTCTAAAACAACGAAACACACCTCGTTGCACTTTCACAAAAACTACGATCCTTCGTTGCTTTGCTTATCCAGTTTAACAAACTGATTGATCATATCGTGGTTAATATTGGTTGAATTAGATGATACGTGTAAATACGTACATGCTCGGTGATATTCTTCTAGTGAAACCCGGGTCAAAATCATCCCACGTGGCTAAAATGTTAGGATATGGTTTATTTTTGTGCTATTATATAGTTTTTTTCTTTTTTTTTTAATTCAAAAACCATAGGAGGGCAAATTTCTCTTGGGAATTTACGAGGGGAACTTGCTCCCCTCAAATTTTTTAAATTAAAAAAATAAAAAAAATATGAAAAGTGTATTTACCGATTAATTACCAATTCCCGTGGTTCTAAAACAACGAAACATACCTCGTGGCACCTTCACAAAAATTACGTTGATTCGTTGATTTGCATTTCCAACTTAACACGTTGATCAATATCGTAGTTAATGTTGGTCGAATTACACGACACGTGTAAATAAGTACATGCTCGGTGATATATTCTAGGGAATCCTGAGTCAAAATCACTTCACGTGCCTAAAATGATAAGATATGGTTTATTTTTATGCAATTATATATATTTTTTTTAAATTCAGAAAAAATAGAAAAAGCGCATTTACCAATAAATTATCAATTCTCGTGGTTCTAAAATAACGAAACATACCTCGTGGAATCTTGACAAAAATTACGATACTTCGTTGCTTTGCATTTCCAACTTAACAAGTTGATCGATCGTATCGTGGTTAATGTTGATCGAATTACACGACATGAGTAAAAACGTATATGCTCGTTGATATTTTTAAAATAAAACCCGGGTCAAAATCACTGCACGTGCCTAAAATGATAGGACATGGTTTATTTTTATGCTATTATATTTTTTCTTAATTCAAAAAAACGAGGGGATCAAATTCCCCTAGGAAATTCCGGAGTGGGATTAGTTCCCCTTGGGAATTTCCAAGGAAAATTTGCTCCCCTCGTTTTCTTATAAATTCAAAAAAAAAAGAAAAAAAAAAGAAAATGCGTATTACCGACCAATGACTAATTTCCGTGGTTCTAAAACAATGAAACAGACATTGTGGCACCTTCATAAGAAATACAACGCTTTGTTGCTTTGGCTTGCCAACTGACAAGTCGATCGATCGTACCGTTATTACTATTGGTCGAATTACACGACACGTGTAAATACGTACATGCTCGGTGATATTTTAATAGTGAATCCCAGGTCAAAATCACCCCAAGTGCCTAAAATGATAGGATATGGTTTATTCTTATGCTATTATATTTTTTTTTATTTTTTTTTCAATTTTATTTTAAATTCAAAAATATGATTAAGCGTATTTAACGATCGATTACTAATTCTCGTGATTTTAAAACAACAAAACACCCCATGTGTTACCTTTACAAAAATTATGACACTCCGTTGCTTTACGTTTCCCATAGAACAAGTTGATAAATCGTATCGTTATTACTGTTGGTCCAATTACACGATACTTGTAAATACATACGTGGTCGGTGATAATTTTCTAGTGAAACCCGGTCAAAATGACTCCACGTGCCTAAAATGAGAGAATATTATTTATTTTTACGCAATTACAATTTTTTCTACTTTTTTTCAAATTTAAAAAAACTGAGGGGAGAAAATTCCCCTCGGAAATTCCCGAGGGGAAATTAAAATTGAGAAAATCCAAAAACAAAATAGAAGAATATAGAAAAAGTGTATTTGCAGATTAATTACTAATTCTCGTAGTTCTAAAAAATTGAAACATACCTCGTGGCACCTTCATAAAAAATACGACGTTTAAATGCTTTGCGTTTCCTACTGAACTAGTTGATCGATCGTATCATTGTTACTTTTGGTCGAATTACACGACACGTGTAAATACGTACATGCTCAGTGATATTTTTCTAGTGAAACCCGGGTCATAATCACCCCACGTGCCTAAAATGAAAGTACATGGTTTATTCTTAGTATACTATATTTTTTATTTTTCTTTAAATTCAAAAATAATTCAAGAAAAATAGAAAAAGTTTATTTAACGATCAATTACTAGTTCTCGTGATTTCCAAAAAAAACAACAAAACTTGTGGTACCTTCACAAAAATTATGACGTTTCGTTGCTTTGCGTTTCCTAATGAACAACTTGATCGATCGTATCGTTGTTTTTGTTGGTCCAATTACACGACACGTAAAAATACATACAATATCGGTGATATTTTTCAAGTGAAACCCGGGTTGAAATCACCCTGCGTGCCTAAAATGAGAGGATATCATTTATTTTTATGCGATTATATCTTATTTTACGTTTTTTCGATTTTTCTTAAATTCAAAGAAATCAAGGGGAGAAATTCTCGGGGGAATAAAAACTCAAAAAAATCTAAAAAAAATTAAAAAAGGCGTATTTACCAATCAATTACTAATTCTGGTGGTTCTAAAATATGAAACACACATCGTGGCACCTTCACAGAAATCACGACGCTTCGTTGCTTTGTGTTTCCAACTAAACATGTTGATCAATCGTATCGTTGTTACAATCAGTCGAATTACACAACATGTGTAAATACGATTATGCTCAGTGATATTTTTCTAGTCAAACCTGGGTCAAAATCACCCAACGTGCCTAAAATGATAAGATATAATTTATTTTTACACTATTATATTTTTTTCTCTTTTTTGATTTTTTTTATAAATTAAAAAAACCAAGGGGAGAAAATTCACCGAAGAAATTCTCGACGGTAGTTCCCCTCGGGAATTCCCAAAGGTAATTTGTCCCCTTCGTTTTTTTTAAATTCAAAATAAATAAAAAATAGAAAAAATTAGAAAAAGCATAATTACCAATCAATTACCAATTCTCGTGGTTCTAAAATAACGAAACACACCTCATGGCACCTTCACAAAAATTAAGACACTTCGTTGCTTTGCGTTTCTAACTTAACAATTTGATCTATAGTATCATGGTTATTGTTGGTCGAATTACACGATACTTGTAAATACGTACATGCTCGGTGATATTTTACTTGCGAAACCTGGGTCAAAATCACCCACGTGCCTAAAATGATAGGACATGGTTTATTTTTACGCTATTATATTTTTTTTTCTATTTTATTCAGTTTTATTTTAAATTCAAAAAATCGAGGGGAGCAAATTCCCCTCGGTAATTTCCGAGGGGAGCAAATTCCCCTCGGTAATTTCCGATGGGAATTTTCTCTCTTTTTTTTTTTAATTCAAAAACAAATAGAAAAAAATAGATTTACCTATCAATTACCAATTCTCGTGATTCTAAAACAATGAAACACACTCGTGGCACCTTCACAAAAATTACGACGCTTCGTTGCTTTGTGTTTCCAACTAAACAAGTTGATCGATCGTATCATTATTGTAAAATTAGAAGGTCTATGGATATACGAATAATTCTCAGATTCACGATGTTGTTAATCAATGTTACCAACATCTGTTAACAACATCGACCAGAGTAAATTTAAACTTATGCAGCGGAAATTAAAATAAGAGAACACGATTAAACAAATTCAGTTCACAAGTAAAAGTACTTGTGAACTTGGGTGTACAAACCCGAAAACCATATTACTTTCTTTTTAAGTTCAATACAAAATATAAAGTAATATATGAAAACTAAATATCAAGAAGCTTGATACTAAATACTTGTTGTCGGAATGGCAAGATCTTCTCCGTTGGTCACGCAACTTTGAAGACTTGTTAATCACGATTATTGGCTCCAAGTAGTACGTCGTGTTCTTCCTTCCTTGCTTTGCCGTGCGTCTTGCGTCGTGCGATTTCTCCTTGAGTTTCTCGTGCGTAAAAATCTTTCTCGAAAAGTCGTGAATGTAAGAGTATTAAATGTATCCTCTTCTCTTGGCTTTATCTTGTCTTAAATAGAAGAGTCCTAGAGTCCTAAAATTGGTAGAATCCTAAAACCAAATCCTAAACACAATCTAGGAATAATTAAAGTCTTGTATACAAACTAGAAAACAAATTTAGAGTCCTAATTTTAGTTCCCTAATATATTTTGGGCCTAAAAAAGGCAAATAACTAAATAAGGAATTATTCCCAAGAATAAAACCCTTAACAATTATTACTTTTTGTCAAATTACACGACACGTGTAAATACGTACAGGCTCGGTGATATATTTCTAGTGAAACCCAGGTCAAAATCATCCCACGTGCCAAAAATGATAGGATATGGTTTATTTATACGCTATTATAATTTTTTTTCTTTTTCTTTTAATATTTCGAGGGGAATTCGCTTCCCTCAGTTTTTTTAAATACAAAATTCAAAAATGAAATAGAGAAAAATAGAAAAAGTGTATTTACCGATCAATTACCAATTCTCGTGGTTCTAAAACAATGAAACACACATTGTGGCACCTTAACAAAAATTACGACGCTTCATTGCTTTGCGTTTTCAACTTAACAAGTTGAAATAGATCATATCGTGGTTAATGTTGGTAGAACTAGATGACACGTGTAAATACGTGCATGCTCGGTGATATTTTTCTTGTGAAACCCGAGTCAAAATCACCCCACGTGCCTAAAATGATAGGATATGATTTATTTTTAAGCTATTATATTTTTTTTCTTTTTCATTTTTTTTAAATTTAAAAAACAGATGGGAGAAAATTCTCCTCGGGAATTTGGTCCCTTCGTTTTTTTTAAATTAAAAGAAATTTTAAAAAATATAGAAAAATAGAAAAAGCGTATTTACCGATAAATTACCAATTCTCGTGGTTCTAACACAACATAACATGCCTCGTGGCACCTTCACAAAAATTACGACACTTCGTTGTTGCGTTTCCAACTTAACAAGTTGATTGATCTTGTAATTTTGGTCGAATTACACGACACRTGTAAATAAGTACATGCCCGGTGATATTTTCTAGTGAAACCTCGGTAAAAATCACCACACGTTTATTTTTAAGCTTTTTTTAATTTTTTTAATTCAAAAAACCGAGGGGAGCAAATTCCCCTCGGAAATTCCCTTTCTCTCTGTAATTTTSGAGGGRAATTCGCTCCCCTTGATTTTTTAAATTCCAAAAAATAGAAAAAGCGTATTTACCAATCACTTACTAATTCTCGTGGTTCTAAAACAACAAAACACACCTCGTGTTATCTTTACAAAAATTATGACGCTTCATTGCTTTGTGTTTCCAACTAAACAAGTTGATCGATCGTGTCGTTATTACTGTTGGTCGAATTACAAGACACATGTAAATACGTACATGCTCGGTGATATTCTTCTAGTGAAACCCTGGTCAAAATTACCACACTTGCCTAAAATGATTGGATATGGTTTATTTTTACCCTATTATATTTTTTTGTTCATTTATTTTAAATTCAGAAAACTGATGGGATCAAATTCCGCTAAGAAATTCCCAAGTGGAATTCGTTCCCCTCGGGAATTTTCGAGGGGAATTTACTCCCCTCGTTTTTTTTAAATTAAAAACAAAAGCAAAAAAGAAATTGAAAAAGCGTATTTACCGATTCATTCCTAATTCTTGTGGTTCTAAAACAACAAAACATACCTCGTGGAACCTTCACAAAAATTATGATGATTCGTTACTTTACGTTTCCAACTTAACAAGTTGATCGATCGTATCGTGGTTAATGTTGATCGAATTACACAACACGTTTAAATAGGTACATGATCGGTGATATTTTCTTGTGAATCCTGGGTCGAACTCACCCCACGTGCCTAAAATAATAGGATATGATTTATTTTTATGCTATTTTTTTAAAATTCAAAAAACGAGGGGAATTCGCTCCCCTTGTTTTTTTTAAATTCAAAAAAGTTAGAAAAAAAAATAGAAAAAGCATATTTATTGATAAATTACCAATTTTCATGGTTCTAAAACAACGAGACATACCTCGTGGCACCTTGACAAAAATTACAATGCTTCGGTTTTTTACATTTCCAACTTAACAAGTTGATCGATCGTATCGTGGTTAATGTTGGTCTAATTACACGACATGTGTAAATACGTACATGCTTGTTGATATTTTTCTAGTGAAACTCGGGTCTAAATCACCCCGCGTGCCTAAAATAATAGGATATGGACAAGAATGTCGCAAGTATAATGGAGACCCACCTAGAGATCTCAATATAATTAATATGATTTCAGGTGGACCTAGTGACGGAGACTTCAACAATGCATGATGAATTAATGCTGAAGAAGCTTAGACATCAACTTTCAGAGGTAGCTGTGGTAATCATACACCCACCACCTTCTTTCGTAAGACCTGTTATATGTTTTAAACCTACTTATAAGATTTGGTTGTGGGAGGAGCATAACAATTCATTGTTCATTTGGGCAGAGGTAGCTACCTATGATATAAAACGAGTGTGTGTAGACAGTGGGAGCTCAGTGAATATCTTGTATTAGCCCTATATGTGGACATAAAGGCAGTAAAAATAATTATATATAATTTTACCACTTAACTAAGGAATGAGAGGTGGTATTAGCGGTAGCATTGGGAGAAGGGGAATTTCTAGTGGTAAAGATACTAAAGTTTTTGGTTATCAAAACCAAGTTATCATATAATATTATATTAGTGCGACGTGCACCGATTGAGTTTTAGGCGGTAACTTACTCTTATTGCATGAGTATTAAGTACCCATTAGGTTATAAGATTAGTGAGATGATTGTGGATCAACAGGCTGCACGATCTTGTTATCAACTTACAATGCGAGCAAGGATAACTGAGGGTATAATGAAAGAGCTGACGATGAGGTGGATGATGTGGGGAGTACCAAAAAATAAAGGAAAGAGGAGGATGAAACCATACATGTAGATGGGGTGGATGGAGATCAGGGTTTTGTTACATGTATAGGTAATTAGTTAGAGGAAGTTATGCGAAAAGAATTACTTTCCCTAACAAAAGAATTTGGAGATAATTTTGCCTTTAAGGATAATGAGCTCCTAGGTACTGATCCCAAGGTTGCTTAACATCATCTAAAAGTGGACTAGGGGTATGGCCTATAAAGAAATAATAAAGATAATTCAAAGTAGATATAGATAAAGTCATTGCAAGAGTATAGAAAGACCGAACATTTTAGGGAAATTCAGTTCACTGAGTGGTTGTCTAATGCGGTGATGGTTCCAAAACCAATGGGAAGTGGCGCATGTGCATAGATTTAAGAGAAATGAATAAAGCTTGTGTAAAGGATCATTATCCTCTACCTCAATTTGATCATCTAGTTGACTCGATGTTAGAACACGAGTTCTTAAATATGATGGACACCTCCTAGTGTTATCATCAAATTTCATTATCTTTAGAGGACCATCTAAAACTGATTTTTATTATCTCTATGAGAATCTACTGTTATGTGTAGATGCCCTTTTGGATGAAGAATGCAGTAGCCACGTAACAAAGGTTAATAGATAAGATGTTTAAGGAACATATAGCAATGATATCAAACTTTATGTTGATGACATGTTAATAAAGAGTAGGTGAGCTAGCTGTAATAACATGGAGGACCTTCGAGAGATCCTTGACTTTGAGGAGTGATTTGCATCTTTTTTGTTCATATTTTTGTTACCGTTTTTGCATCACGTTGCGTGTGTTTCGCTTGCTTTTAGGTATTTTAGGCGTTGAGTTGGCCGTTTTTCGTTAGTTCTAGGTTTTCTTAGTTTTTGTACGTTTTTTATTAGTTTTTGTAGTTTCTTTTACTCTTTCATTTTTCTTGGCCACAGGACGTCCAAGCGGGGCCCGCGCTGGTTTGGTACCGTTTTCACTCGACTCAGGATCGTATGGACAAGCAAGGATTCACAGCGAATGAGGTTCGATAGACCGAATGACGTGAAGAGAACGAGTAATCGAGCCGGGTGCAGCAATCCAGTCGACCGACTGGAAGTTCAGTCGATCGACTGGAACCTCAAGATCGACTGGATTTCAGGGACTTTGGCCGTTTTGGATAGCGCAGTCGATCGACTGCCGACATGACCGATCGACTGCCTGTCGATCGACTCCTTTACAGTCGATCGACTGAAAAGCAGATTTTTCACTGCTTTTGGACGATTTTGCCCCTGCGTGATGGATTAAACAAGCAACGTCTTTTCCAATCAGGGACAACTTGCAGCAAGGACTTTTCTTCACCAGAGAAGCTCCTTCAAACCTTGGAAAACATTCCCCTTTGTAATGGATCAATAAAAAATTCTAGATAATTAGTTAAGTAGTTAGTTTCTTTAGTTAGTTGTTAGATCCTTATTAGCAAGCAGCTCAAGTTGATGTAGCCATTGTTGACGATCAAGCTTTCCTTTTCAAGCTTTTGTGGAATCAAGCATTTGGTAGTATTTCTCTATTTATCTTGTTTTGTTTTCATGATATTGCTTTAATATTTGTTTTGGTGTGTGGATCATAGTTTAGTTGTTGTTTAGATTCTCAAATTTCCTTTCTTTTCATTTTGTAGCTTTTGAGCTTTTGAACTTATGCTTTTAAGTTGCTTGCTTGTTTAGACCAATTTCTCAACTTTTTAGAGGCTTTTATAAAATCTTCCTTCTTATAGCTTTGATTTTTACTAAATTAATGTTGTTGACTCTTTCAAATAATAAGACTTTGATTTTCCCTCCTTTTTTCTTAATTCAAATTATAAGTTTTCTCAGTTGAATAGTTTAGCTGAATTAAGTTTCTTTTCAAATTAGGTTTAATTTGTGTTGTTTAGATTAATCATTTTAAATAAGTTTTAATTTCCTTTTCGTATTTTAATGCTTTCAAAACTTCTATTTCAATTTAAGTTTAGTTATAAAAAACCCAAACCAAATCAATGACTACTGCTTTCCTAGTTTAGATTAGTTCAATTTCAATCGACGATAAGGGCAAATAAGACACCGATAAGCCGATAACATCCATCCTTGAGAGACACGACTCGGGAAGGACTCGCCGCCCTACAACCGGCTCCGTACTCTTGTGGAGACGGATTCTCAAACTAGAGCGTCGAGAATCCATCGATCAAAAATTTGGCGCCATTGCCGGGGATGGTTAAGGTCAATGGCGTTCTTAATTACTCTTATTGTTATTGTGAATATTAGTTAGTTAATTTTTTTACATTCGATACGCGTAATCTTTTGTTGTTGTTGTGTATGCAAGGTAGGCGATCGCTCAGACAGGAGTTGACTCCATTCTTGCCAAACCCCGAGAGGTTGCGACGAGACGCACGAGCCGCATCAAAACGAGACACGTCCGACGTCCCGTTGTTTCCCTTATTATCACCAGTAATAGAGGAGCAAACGATGGCCACTCCGTTCGAAAACCCGACGCCTCCTGCCACTGCCCACGACAACCAAGGGTTCCGCCATCGCAAGTATGGACCGGTCCCACGCCGTCACCTCAAGCCGCGGCTCTTCAAGAAACCAAAACCCGTCTATGCGATGACGTTCGACCACGGGGGGGGGGGGGGGGGGGGGGGTTTTACGAACCAAGACCCCTAAAGTTCGAATCCTCAATTTCACGGGACGCCCTACCAAGGTCCGATCATCGAAGGGCCACCATACCCGTATCAACCAACGTTCCAAGTCCCGAGGCAGTTTCATCAAGGTCCACACTACGCCCCCCACGTGCACGAGCCTCGATTCCCGCATCCGACTGGGCCCGCGCCTCAATTCCGAAACCCGATGCCCCAAGATTTTCCACGAGCGCCCGCCGTTAATGAAAACCCGTATGCTGTTCGTGATATCGGAGGTCACCCTTTCGCCACCCCCGACGGGGGTCCTACCAATAGTATCAAGGAGGTGTCGAGGCCGTACATGGGCGACTTGTCCTCTTTTATTCGATTGAGCCCCGAGGCTCTCGAATATGATTTGCGGCCGATAGACCTAAACTGACTACCTACGTTCCACAGCTTACCGCAAGAGGACGCTCTGCAATTCCTACGTATCTTTTCCTATACGGTGTCGAGCTTTCCGCGCCAAGGAATTCATATCGACCAAATCAAGATGAGATGTTTCCCGTACACGATGAAGGACAAGGTCGTTGATTGGCTCATGACATTGCCATCTGACTCTCTTACCAATTGGGATATGGTCACCGAACGATTCATGGAAGAATACTATTCTCAAGAGAAGACGGCCGACTTTCGAGCTAAGATTGCCTCGTTCTGACAAGTGAGCGACGAAACTTTCTACGAGGCGTGGGAGCAATTCAAAGGATACCTCACTAAATGCCCCCACCATCGGTTTACCGGTGATTTCCTGAATCAGTTCTTCTATAACGGATTGGCGTTCGCATCAAAGCGCATGGTGAACAATGCCGCTGGCGGGAACTTAGCCGGCCGCTCGACGAGAGAGCTATACGACATCTTTGTGAACATGGCTGCCGACGATCATCGCATGAGTATTTTAGAACGAAAGGAGCACGTAAAAGAGGTTTCGACAAGAGCCGAGCCTGAGTGGGCTCGCAAGATCGCCGAGCTAGAAAGTCAAGTAGCCTCTCTCACCAAGCCAGGCCCAAGCTCGATGGAGACGTGCACTGCGTGCGGAATGCCGGGGCATGGAGCTAGTGCGTGCCCGATGGTCTACGGGCAAACGAACGAGTTCGATGAGCAAGCATACACGGTCCAAGGATACCAAGCACCACGGGGAGGTTTTCCACGCAACAACGATCCTTACGCCCAAATGTACAATCCCGGTTGGAGGAATCACCCTAACTTCAGGTGGAAGGGTTTGATGAATACTCAAACTCCACCTGGACCCCCGATGGCACAACAAGCTCAACATACGCGCCCTCAAGTCCCATAAGCCGCTCGACCGCCCTTACCGCCTCATCAAGCACCGTTCCCGGCTCCCCAAGACAATCTGATACACGACAATCGAACATCGAATCCATCTTAACCGAGCGAACCAAACGGCTCGCGAGTTTGGAGACACAAATGGGGTAAATGGCTACGGATGTTAACGAATTAAAACGAGCACGGGACAAGGACAAGCTACCAAGTCAACCGGCCCAAGCTCAAGCCGTAACCATTCTCCGAAGTGGCAAGGTGGTAGACAACAAGGTCGCCCTACCCGACAATGGACCTTCACCAAGTGTCCAAGAAGATCGTGATATTCAAGATTCGAGCGAGCCCGTAGCCGCTCCTAGCTCTCCCACATCACTCTCTAGTGGTGAGGCGAAGGGGTCCCAGGATAACGGGGGGTTACATAAGTCCGCGGCACCGTACCGACCTCCGATTCCATACCCAAGCCGCGTCCGCCCTACGAAGCAAGACGCTCAGTTCCTTGAGTTGTACAAGATGTTATCGAAGGTCAACATAAACCTCCCCTTGCTCGACATAATCTGAAATATTCCCGCTTACACGAAGTCTTTCAAGGAACTAACATCTAAGAAATGCCGATTCGAGGAGAATGAAAAGATATGCATATCGAACGCGACAAGCATTTCCTATAGCGATTCTCTCCCACACAAAGAAGGTGATCCGGGGAGTTTTTGTATCAAGATTACCCTCGGAAATGGGAAGGAGACACGAGGGATGCTAGACCTCGGCGCGAGAATCAACTTGATGCCCTACTCTATCTTTAAACTGTTGGAGTTGGGCGATCTCAAGGAGACGAGAATGTGTTTGCAACTGGATGACCGATCAGTCCGATACCCGAAGGGCGTGGTCGAAGATGTTTTGGTACAAGTGGGAAGCCTCATCGTGCCTGTGGATTTTGTTATATTGGACGTCGGGGAGGTGAGCAACGAAGGACGAGAACATACTATCTTACTCGGGCGGCCCTTCATGGCCACTACAAACACTTTGATCGATGTGAAGAATGGGAAGTTATCTTTCTCGATTATGGGAGATACATTGAATTTCTCGATCCA
>BMAC01001406.1:25491-40227 GCA_014905375.1 Phtheirospermum japonicum
TTTTGAATATGGAAATAAATGAAATTGGCTCCCAAATCCTACCCAAAAACGCAACCAACAATAACAAACTTCCCCAAGAGATTGTTTAAGCAAATTACCTCGAAGAATTGGTTTGAAAATGGAACGAAAAATCGAGCTATTCCCAAGGAGGTTTTGAATGGAGAGAGGAAGAGGAGAATGAAAAACTTCCCGCGCAATTTCCCGATGGTTGTCGATCGACTCAAATCCCTTTCTTTTCCCTTTTTTTATATTTTTCTGTTGTTTTTTTTTTATATTTTTCTCTTCTCCATCTTGCCCACCAAGTGTTCGACGAAATGCCCCAGTGAACGTTTGGTTTGAATTTTTCCCATTTTTCCATTCTTGTTCGTTCCTTTCGATTCTTGAAACCCTCAAATAAAAAATCCGTCTACTTTCGTTCCTATTTCCGCCTTTTACCATGGACGACCACTCCGATGACGAGACTTTCAATGAGGCCCAAAACCCCGATATCGCCGGAGTCTACGGTGCCCCCTTCCCCATCTACTCCACATACGAGGGGGATCTTTTTCAAAACCTATCTCAGTGGCATTTCGCTACCCCGCGCTTCATCAATATCAAGCGTTTAGATGAGTGGGTGGCGAACGGAGACTTTGACGGGTTCGGCACACGACTGCTCCATTTCATCGACGCCATAAACGGCCGCCAGTTTGAATCTTTCCGGGCACCGGCGTATCGAGAGTTAGTCCTCGAGTTCTTCACAACATACCAGGAGACCGATGACGGGGGTTTTAATGTCCATTTTTGGGGAATTGAGCACCAGATCGATCAAGGGGTGCTCCAAGAGGTGCTCGGGCTTGATTGCCAATAGTTTTCGTACATACGGCTGAACGGTTTTCGTCCGGAGGAATTTTGGGGAAGTATTACGGACGAACGTGGTACCAGAGATCGATACTCGGCTTCGGCAATCGTCGACTTGGCATTGCTTGGGGCCTACAAATTCTTTGCCCACGTCCTGATGGGAAAGCATGAGAGCACCAACCTCACCCATCACAAGCTATACGTGATTTGGTGCCTATGCAATGGACATCAGGTCCCATTTTTCCCATTTTTTCGTGGACAGATTCGAGGGATTCGGAAGATGAGGGGAGGAAGCGTTGCCCGACCGATGATCATTGTTCTTGCCCGTTACTTCGGGTTCGAGGCCGAGGCGGCCAATATGGAAAGGGTCGATCTTTTGGAATTGGTGTTCAAAACGACGAAAATCCCGGAGAACCCAAACCCTGGACGCCAATGCCATCGGGGCAATGAACAAGGCGAGGCCGGCAACATCCCGAACACCGGTTCGGGCGTGCATTTCGGAGCGAGCACGAGCCAAGCGGCAATCCCGCAGTACGGAGGCCCGAGCACCGGCTTGGGTCACGAGATGGGTTGGAACGATTTCCAACAGGCTGTGTTTTCCCGTTTTGACCAGCTCAACACCCTTTTCGATCAGCTCAATGAGGGGCAGGCAAGAAACGACCGAGCTTTCCGCGGCCTCCATAGCTGGCTCCTTTTGGTCGAGAGTCGGTTCGAGGAAAATGAGGGTGAAAACGACGACGAGGACGAGGAGGAGGAAGACGAGGACGCGACCCTCCGTGCCCGACATAGGAGACGTCGTTAAACTCCTATATTATCCTTTGTTTATTTTATTTGTTTATTGTTTTTGTTTGTTATTTTTTTTATCTTTCGATTATGTTCTTTTATTTCTCATCTCGACTCTTGTAAAAAAAATAAAAAAATAATAATAATTAAAAAAAATCCTCTTAATTGCTTTCATTTTTGTATATAGTTTACTTTCATTTCGTTCGAATATATTCTCAAAATATAAAACAAATTTGAAAAATAAATCCAAATAAATTAGAAAATTCAAAAACTCAAAAATATTTTTATTTTTGTAAATAGTTTGTTTTTGTGCAAATTTTTCCAGCCTTACCTTACCATGTAGATAGCTTGTTATTTGCCTCGGCTCCTGGTGACGATTTTTGCACTACCGCGTGGACACAAGCTCGGATATAGGGGCGTTTTCTTTTCCCTACACCTTTTTACTGCTTTTCTTAGCTTAAATACGCAATGAGGACATTGCTAGGTTTTAAGTGTGGGGTGGTTAGAGTTTGTCCTAGGTTTTTAATTTTGTCGAATTCTTGCTTGTGTTAATTCGAGTAACGTGTATGTTATACTTGCTTGGACCCTTGGCGAAGTGACGCGGTTTTGATGATTTGTTAAGGAGTTTAGATTTTCGATCGAATTTAGTGGATTTAGGCGATTTACCTTGTTGGGATCTTCGTTCAGTCTTAGCCGCGTGCTATCCTTGTGCTCGTTTAGAACTAGTGCCTCGACTAGCCTTCATCATCGAACACTCTCTATAGGTTTGTATTTTGTAAATTGGAGTCGTCAATTGCTCCACGTGCTCGATCGAAAATCTTGTAAGTTGCTAGTAGCAACGAATGATCGGAGTAATTGAAAGCTTTGTTATTGTAATTACCTTACGTCTCCATAATCAAAAAAAAAAAAAGAGAGAGTGACGAATAAACAAGGATATGTTATAAATCCTTGATGTTGTTGAGTAACACGTTTTTCAGTTTTTTTCCGAGTTTTAGTATATTTTTGTTAAAGAGAGGCGTAGATGATTTTGGCTAGTAGGGAGCCGATTAACGGTTCGAGCGTGGATAGACCTTAGCCGGGGCAAGGACGGGGAGACCGACTCGGTGGATTGTTTAAGTCCTTTTAGGTTTCGGGAATCGGTCTAAACTTTCCTTAACAACGCACATGGTCATCCTTTTAGCCAAAGCTAACAAGTAACGTAGCGTACAACGTCTCGGTTTAAATTTTGTGCATTATTTAGGATTGGTCGGGGGTAGTTTTGTAATTTTACGTTAGTTTTGCTTGAGAACAAGCAACCGTTCTAAGTGTGGGGTGGTTGATTTGCATCTTTTTTGTACATATTTTTGTTACCGTTTTTGCATCACGTTGCGTGTGTTTCGCTTGCTTTTAGGTATTTTAGGAGTTGAGTTGGCCGTTTTTCGTTAGTTCTAGGTTTTCTTAGTTCTTGTACGTTTTTTTATTAGTTTTGTAGTTTCTTTTACTCTTTCATTTTTCTTGGCCACAAGACGTCCAAGCGGGGCCCGCGCTCGTTTGGTACCGTTTTCACTCGACTTAGGATCGTATGGAAAGGCAAGGATTCACAGCGAACGAGGTTCGATAGACCAGCGGACGTGAAGAGAACGAGGAATTGAGCCGGGTGCAGCAATCCAGTCGACCGACTGGAAGTTCAGTCGATCGACTGCCCTTCTAGTCGATCGACTGGAACCTCAAGATCGACTGGATTCTAGGGACTTTGGCCATTTTGGACAGCGCAGTCGATCGACTGCCTGTCGATTAACTCCTTTACAGTCGATCGACTGAAAAGCAGATTTTTTACTGCTTTTGGACGATTTTGCCCCTGCGTGATGGATTAAACAAGCAACGTCTTTTCCAATCAGGGACAACTTGCAGCAAGGACTTTTCTTCACCAGAGAAGCTCCTTCAAGCCTTGGAAAACATTCCCCTTTGTAATGGATCAATAAAAAAATTCTAGATAATTAGTTAAGTAGTTAGTTTCTTTAGTTAGTTGTTAGATCCTTATTAGCAAGCAGCTCAAGTTGATGTAGCCATTGTTGACGATCAAGCTTTCCTTTTCAAGCTTTTGTGGAATCAAGCATTTGGTAGTATTTCTCTATTTATCTTGTTTTGTTTTCATGATATTGCTTTAATCTTTGTTTTGGTGTGTGGATCATAGTTCAGTTGTTGTTTAGATTCTCAAATTTCCTTTCTTTTCATTTTGTAGCTTTTGAGCCTTTGAACTTATGCTTTTAAGTTGCTTGCCTGTTTAGACCAATTTCTCAACTTTTTAGAGGCTAAAGCTTTGATTTTTGCTAAATTAATGTTGTTGACTCTTTCAAATAGTGAGACTTTGATTTTCCCTCCTTTTTCCTTAATTCAAATTATAAGTTTTCTTAGTTGAATAGTTTAGCTGAATTAAGTTTCTTTTCAAATTAGGTTTAATTTGTGTTGTTTAGATTAATTGTTTTAAATAAGTTTTAATTTCTTTTTTGTATTTTAATGCTTTCAAAACTTCTATTTCAATTTAAGTTTAGTTATAAAAAACCCAAACCAAATCAATGACTACTGCTTTCCTAGTTTAGATTAGTTCAATTTCAATCGACGATAAGGGCAAATAAGACACCGATAAGCCGATAACATCCATCCTCGAGAGACACGACTCGGGAAGGACTCGCCGCCCTACAACCGGCTCCGTACTCTTGCGGAGACGGATTCTCAAACTAGAGCGTCGAGAATCCATCGATCAAGGAGGAATAGTATATGCCTTAATCCTAAAAAGTGTTCTTATCAGGAAATTAACACAATATTCTTTTTAAATAGAGAGGTTTGAAATCTCCTCTAAAATAGGACGAGATTGATTTTAGTGCGGCAATTTCTTCCTGAGTCGTGTCTCTCGAAAAAGGTTTATCGAAGTAGGTTTTCTATGTTTTTAACACAAGTGGAAATAAAATAAAATACATTCTAATCACAAGGACACATTGCTTGAGGTTTTGGTTTTTATGAGAATTGAAACTGAAAACAATAAAGCAAGGATCTATGGAACTAGAATCGTCTCCATGACCAGTTAGACAATTTATTGAGCATTATAAATTGGGGTCGCCAATCCTAACCATAATTTGAATTTAATCGGATGTTGACATCTCCTTTTAGTATCAATCAATGTCTAAAGACATTATGACACGGGATTTTCCAGCATCTATGCCAACTTTGAGGATTTAACTGTTCTGATTAGTAATGAATTAAAGAACAAATTATATACCATTGGAAATCCCTACGAGTATAGTTTCTAATAAAGAAAATGGATCTCAAAAATAATAATCCAAGAGTGAGTTATGACTATTTGAATGAAGTGTGGCAGTGCAGTGTTTTCATACGGGAATTTGGAAGGTTGAGCAACTCTTGGTGAGTTTTCGTGAACCTACTCATTCAAGAATCTTGGGAGTTGATAAGCACTTAATCTTTAGTCAATATTCATCTTATTTATTTTTATTAGAGTAAAATTTTTATTTTTCTAGACCATAGAAAATGTAATGTATTATTTATTATCTTTGACTCATCTTGGAGGGTTGTTCTAAGTCCTTGCCTATAAAAGGCACCCCATTGTTATGTTTCCAGCAGCAAATTTCATAATTAAAATATATTTTGAGCTTTTAAGCTTGTTTAAAAGATTTATCTTCTTGTATTTTGCTCTAAACTCTTTTGGTGGATTCCTAGAGTTGTGAGTTTTTGAGGAGTGCCTTGTGTTACCTCCTACTTCTCTTGAACTTTCCGGTATCACATTAAGAGTTATCCAAACAGCTAMTTTTCCAAATCAAAACTGTACAAATTGATATGCACATGATTAAACCCCAAATAACTTACCAATCGATGGACTTAAAATCACATAGGTCCTAAACCAACAAGATCTAGCCTAAAGGCATATGAAATTGCAAGGAAGAAAAGCAATAATAAGCAAGAGCAACAACCATGTAACTAAAAACCCGAAATATGAAATTTAACAATAAGGACATGARATTAAAAGAGAAAACTCGAAATTGAAACCAGATCYAACATCTAAAGCATAAAAGAGCCACAAAGTTTATAGTTTTAAAGGAAATAACAAGAAACAAAACCAATATCTTACGAGTAAAAAGAAACTAAAGCCAAATAATAAAAATAAGGGAAAGGGAATAAGAAATCTTACTAGAAATTAAATGAGGATATTCAATCCAAATTTTAAAGGAGCTCAAATCTCAAATATTATATCAAATCAATAAATACAAACTCCTAATCTACATATCAAGTTTTGGATGAAGGAAACCCCTAACTTGAAGAAAAAGAAACTAAAACATGGAAAAATCTTGGATTTAGGAGTTGTGTTTAAAATGGAGAGGTAAGGGACCTATTTATAGGTATAATAAGGTTAAAAGGTTTATTTGGTGCAAATTTGGACCACTTGGCGATGAGGGCTCGGTGCTGCCGAAGTGTTAGTGAGCCTGCCGCTGAAGCTCTTGCTGAGAGGATAGAAGTACATTGAATGCCATCCGCAAGCAACTAATAGGCACCGAATGACATCAAGAGGGATAAAAAAAAGCCTTGCTAAGTTTCTACTCGAGCTTATTTTGATTTGATGATGTTGTAATGAGGATTCATTGAGGCCTTGCCGAGAAATTACACCACTTCACTAAGGCTGCAGTAGAGGACTGGTGGGCAAAGATGTACACGTGCATTTCTTGAAGCAACTGGACACTCTCGATAGATTAGAGGTTCCATACGCTAATATCAGTCGGGAATACTGAGCTGATGGATGCTGGCAAGGCCTGTCAGCTCAGATATTCATTGGCCTATTTCTGTTAGAGCTTTTAAGGGTGCCGACATGGCTTGGTTGCTTTGGAGGCTCACTGAACTAGTTGATGCAGTAGTGATGCGCAGGTTTGGGCTGATGATGTGCAACTGACGTTGGCTTGCGATAGGTTACAACCATTATATGGTAGCACAGGCAGTATCTATCGAAGGCATGAAAAAGTGGGGCACATCTACGAAGAGAGTGAGGGGGTGATGTGCGATATAGTTGTTGATGGTTGCGATAAGGTGTGCGCGGTTTCTGATTGGTTCCCAGGCATGGTATGCAGTTGCTTCTTGTGGTTGCCGAGGCGCAAGGCAAATCCATTTAAAGGTTCACCAGGGCCTTGCGTGTGAGACTTTTGGGCATGCRGTCGTGGCTTAACCTGTTCTTGATTTTAGCCRTSATYGTTTTCACTGAATCTTCACATCGTTGACTCATCGTGGGAATATTTGGGCTTGGCCCTTATTTTACCTCAGCTCGGGCTCTCACTTTAACCAAGTTTTACCCTACATAATGAAATAATATAAAAAAACCTAAAAAAATAAAAAGTAATAAAAAGATAAAAAAAAAACTACGAAAATGCAAAATAAGACAAAACAACTCAAATTATGACAAATACTCATGCAACACACGAACAAAAAATGCGAAAACACACAAAAAAGTCATAACAATAAATACAAATCATTTCCCCCAAACCAGACTTTTTGCTTGTCCTCAAGTAACACTAAACCTAAAATTAGACGATTAAGATCTAACCCCCTAATGGACTATGGACTAGTGCACACTAATGAATTGGTTAATGCATTTCTTCACTCACAACCATGACAACGAACGTCCCCCGATTATTTGAAATAAGCAATTTAGACTCACTTATGGTCAATTAGTACAACGAGTTCCCTCCATGTAAGTCTCGCGTCCATACACAAGCGAAGATCTATCCACGCACAAAGTACACTATGTTGTCATCGGATTAACCTAATGCTCATAATGCTCCTACTTTAAAACATGAAAATTATAAACATGTACAAGGGTTTCTCCACCTCGCACGACTTATTACATGAGAGTTAATAACAACTTGTACAAGCATTTCTCCATCTTGAACTTTTCTTTTTTCTTTTTTTATTCTTGCACAAGCAAGCACACATAAGACACATCAACAAAAGGACAAACTCCCCCATATTTAAACCATGAAATGCCCTTGTTGTCATAAAGAAAGACAAAATAATAAAAGTGTAGGGTAAGAGATAATCCCCTAACATAGTGCTTGATGAAAAGATTCGAGTGATGACATCTGCATAGGTGGCTAAAGCAAGAGATCCTACAAAATTTGTAAGTGGAAAGAAAAACATAAACATGAGAAAGTACTAAAATAAAAACACACATGGCATAACTTAGTAGCAAGTAAGAACTTGGCCTGCCGTATAAGAAGCGCTTGTTTAATGTCTTTAGCTCAATGACCTATTTATAATAATGTTATTTGGGATCTAAAAATAGTTGACGATCATGTCACGCCTTAGTGTTTTCCATATGTAACAAAGAGAGATAATAGTTGCTAAGGCGGGCATGTAAAACAAGTAGGAAAATAAAAAAATTGAGTATACCAACTTTCTTAAGAGGCCAGCAAAGAGAATAATTGACCATTGAAAAAAAATAATGCTAACATATTCAAAAATGGAAATTGTTAAAAAGAAATAAATAAATATTTTTCGAGCATTGAAAATGGTCTTCGGGCAACTCCAAGCTCATGAAAGGACTTTCTAAGCTCATACATTTGCCAATACGAGTTGACAGTTTAATTTCTTTAATCGCCACCTCCTCAAAATGACATATAACATTATTTGGGCATAAGAGAGGGGGAACTCTGTCAACACTACCTCTTCCACCACCTCAATCTCAAGTTTCAATAAAGCGATTGGTGGTGGTAAAAGAGGCTCGACAGTATCATGAAATAAATCTTGAGAAGTTGTGAGATGTGATGGATATGCCATAACCAAAATTCAAGATGTGCATCTAACTAGTCAGATGGTGGGGTTGAGCAGATTCATTTCTAGGTCTGAAGTARAAATGGTTTCTCTCATTAAAACTCTAAGGAAGGGAGCTCACTTTGATTGGACATCAGAGGCAGCGAAGGCGTCTGATAAATTAAAGGTGTATTTATCTGAGATACATTTATTAATAAAGTCTTTACACGGCGATGCCTTAATTATTTATCAATGGAGGAAATGGCAATTAGCTCGGTACTAATTTTAGAGGAAGCAGGTAGTAGAAACCTATATATTACATAAGTAAGATGATCTAGGGAGCTAGGTAAAGATATTCTTAGATGGAAAAAGGAGGTTTAACATTAGTGTATACCGTTAGAAAGCTATTACACTTAAATAGGTTTTGGGAAAACTTTATATTATAGGTGTTCTAGTGAAATGGGCTATAGAACTTAGTGAATACAAAATTGTTTAAGAGACAAGGACAATAATAAAGACTCAGTTTTGGTAGACTTTATAAAAGAGATGATGCAAGCTTCAGGAATTATGGAGGATAAGTAGATTTTACACATAAATGGGTTGACGATGGCTAGTAGAGTGTGAGCTGTTGTTGTTTTAACCAATCCAGAGGGAAATAACATGGGTTATGTAATCAAGTTATCCAATAATAAAACTGAGTATAAGGCATAGCTATAACGAATGAAGATGACCATCGAGCTGGATATATGTCACTTATCAACATACTATAATATGTAGTTGGTAACCTCTCAATTCAATTCTCTTGAAGCAAGAGAGGATCAAATGTCGAAGTATTTGATAGACACAAAGGGATGGCCACGCACTTTGGAAGCTTCACCTTAAAGCACTTACAACAAATAGAGAATATATGAGCTGATCAACTTCCAAGATGGCAGGAGCATTAGGTGATCGTTGGACCAGGACAATCACGTTGTTAATTCAAATTTCTGAGGGAAGTATATATGTCGTCCCTTTAGAAGCTCGAAAAATGACACATTTTTCTTGATGGATGGACACTACAAGAGGTCATATTTCTGGTCATATCTATTAGAGAGAGGAGATAGATATATATAGATAGATAGATAGATAGATTGATTGATTGAAAGGATGTTATGGGGAACATGCGTGGAGTAGAGCTTTGATGGGGAAGGCGTTGCAAGCAAGTTTTTTATGACACATATGAAGAGGATTATTGGGGACATGGTGAAAACCTAACAGAAGTGTCAAATGCATGCTCTACTCATTCATTTACCTACTGAAGATATTGTCGTTATGAGCTCTCCATGCCCTTTTCCATAATGGTTATCAATATTATGGGACCTTTCCCACCTCTTATGGCATAAAAGATGTATTTAGTGGTGTCAATATATTATTTAACCAAGTGAGTGGAAGACATCACCGTGGTTTCCATCACTGAATAAAGAATGGTGATGTTTCTTTATGATAACATCTTTTGCAGGTATGGAGTTCCACGTGTGCTTGTTTCTGATAATTGTATTCAATCCAATAGAAAAAAGATGAGAGTTTTGGTGCAAGGAAATGAAGGTAAAGCAGAGGTTTGCCTCAGTGGAACATTCGCAAGCTAACAGATAGGTTGAGGTTACCAACAAAACTTTGGTATAAGGTGTTAAGGTGAGATTGGAGAAATTAAGAGGTTTATGGGTGGATGAGATATCATCCATTTTATGGTCTTATCGTACTATATCTCGATCTACTACTAGATAGTTTCCTTTTAATTTGGTTTATAGGATGGAAGATGTATCCCAACTATAATTATTGATGAAACCCACCGAATACAGGTTTATGATCTTGAAGAGAATGAAATGTTGGCTAAAAAAGCTTTAGAGGTAATTACTGAGGTATGACAATAGACTATAGCTCAGTTGGAGAGGTATAAACAAAAGGTACAATCTACTATAATCAACAAGTAAAGAAAAACCAGTTTTAGGTAGGAGACCTTGTATTAAGAAGAGGTAATGTTTTGACAGGAGGTGCCTATGTTCTGGAAGATAGACATGGGACCTTTGTGCCATGAACTTTGAACATATGTCACATTACGAAGTACTATGCTTAGTATTGGTATCTATAATTTGTAATATTATATTTACTTTATGATATTCTATTTTATGACTTTTTTGTAATAAGATATGGGGAAAAAATCTTCTTTTTGAGTGTTTGTTTCAATATCTCTTATTCAAAGCATTTATGAGTTTGAATGTAGATGAGGTCAAGCTGCAGCTTCAATGTTTTATGTAATATCTCATATTTGAGTCTTTTATGAAGTCGAGCATGGATGAGGCTGAGCTATAGCCATGACGTTTTATGTAATATATGTCCTATTTAATGCTTTCATTAGGTCAAATACGGATGAGATTTAGCTGTATCTGTGACCTTTTATATAACATATGTCCTATTTGATGCTTTATGAGGTCGAATGCAGACGAGGTTGAGCTGTGGCTATGACATTTAAGTAATATATGTCATATATGATGCTTTTATGAGGTCGAACACAGATGAGGCCAAGGTGTGGTTGTGACATTTTACATAATATATTTCCTATTTGATATTTTTATGAGGTCGAATGCAAACAAGGTTAAGTAGTGGCTATAACGCTTTTATGAGATCAAATATTAACGAGGTCGAGCTGTGGCTTCGATGTTTTATTTAATATGCCTTATTCGACAATTTTATGAGGTCTAACACGGATAAGTCAAGTTGTGTCTATGTCATTTTATGTAGTATGTCCTATCTGATTCTTTTATAAGATCGAACATGGTTGAGGCCCAAATGCGGCTGAGATGTTTAATATAATATGTCACATTTGACATTTTTATGAGGTCGAATGTGGATGAGGTTGATCTGTAGCTACAGTTTTTTATGTATTGTATATCTTATTCAACGCTTTTATAAGGTCAAAAGAGGATGAGTTCGAGCTATGGTTGTGAAGTATTATGTAATATGTCTTATCTAATGCTTTTATGAGGTCGGACGAGGTCGAGCTATGACTGCGATGTCTTATATAGTATGCCCTATTCGATGCTTTTATGAGGTTGAACATGAATGAGGTTGATCGATGGATGTGACATTTTATGTATTATGTCTCATTCAAAGATTTTATGAGATCGAACGCGGATGAGGTTGAGATGCCATCGTGATATTTTATGTAATATATGTTCTATTTGACACTTTTATGTGGTCGATCGAACATGGATGGATCTTATCTATAGGTGAAATGTTTTGTGTATATATCCTTTTTGGCACTTTAACGAGATTGAATGAAGGGAAAAGAAGATAGGATAAAGTTTAAGTTTTGATTTACTATAATGACAAGTTGTGTGATTGAGTATTAGAGAAAAGATAACTCTATAACAGGATAGTTAGAAGAACAAAGAAGTAAAAAGGTTTATTCCACATTATATGTTTGGTGAAGACATGCTTTTTATTTATATACGCTTGTGATAAGGTATCGGATTTATACTTACAAGTAATAACTTTGGTCATAATGAGCTTTTAATTTTTATTTTTTTTTTGTTTTGATATATGAATAAAGTTAAGTATAACAGATTTATTTATATTCATATGTGTGAGTATTAAAACGAAATTAAGATTGTAATATCACATATATATTGGATGTTTCAATTGTTCAAGAATAAGGGGACAAATAGCTGATGGTGGAGCAGTAGGAGACTTGCATTATGCAGCTGCATCTGGTGCTGGTTGTTGGTACTAGAAGCTTTAGGGGTAATTCGAGCTCTTTGAGAAGTTGGCCATTCATGATGTCTTCTGCTATGCCCTGTCACCACCAAGCATGGGTGGGAGGAAGAGGCCATCATCTTCAAAGCCTGAAGAAGGAGGGAGACATTTAGCTGTTTTCTCTCTGTCGAAAGAGAAGCTTATGTTGGCCTTCTTTAGCTGATCTTTAGCTTGATCGAGAAGATGATAAAATTATTCCCCACAAGATTTGCCTAAACATTGGAGGTACTTAGTTGAATTATGATATATTTGAAGTAACTCTTGACGAAGGTGCTCCATGAAGGTTTGCCCGATTTGGCTCTTCAAAAAGGTGCGCCAACCTTTGACTATACCTTCCTCCTTCCCCTGCTGATGTACATCTTGGGAAGCTTTCAACTTCCTCCATGACTGTGACATGGAAGTTCCCTGTCTCCCAATATGCTATCTTTTCTTACACAAGAGCAAGATCCTTATTTACACCTTTTTATTTAGACTGGAAGATATGTATTTTTGCTTCTAAAGTAGTTACCAAACCTTTCTAGACGATGGCTTCATTACGTTTCATGTCATTCGTCAATTACATGAATATAGGGATGAATTGTAAAAGTTGTACATGTAAGTATAATTCAAAGTAATAATTTGACACCTGGAAAAGATCAGCTATATACTTGCCCCTGAAGCTAAAAGGCACTATCAATATTTTTATCCCCGTGCAGCTCGCCTAAATTCTCTGAGTCTGAGGGTAACATCCGATTATTCAAGATACAAGAACTTCATTTTATCTATGCACTCTAAAGTGCTATTGTTGAGGTCTTCTTCATCAAACTCCGAGCCGATGACCACTGTTTTGTGGTGTTTGAGAGTTTGTTTCTAAACCTCTTTAAGCTGGTGAACTATCTTTGAGATGGAGGGATGTTCAACAATTTTAGGTGGAGGATCTACAACGGGTAGGTCACCAAGGGCCTCCATACGAGAAGTGGTCGAAGAACTCATTGGTTCCTTTGAAGTTTGGTTAGATGGTGCTGAGGCCTTGGGAATTGAAGTCGTATCCTGATCGCCTTGTTGGGGAGCTACAGTTTTGGTCTCTTTGTTGACCTGACAACTCTTGAGTAAGTTCTCTGCATCAATATAAATTCAGATTAGTTATCATAAATATATACATAGGTTTAATCATGTTTTGTAAGGATGTACTCGTACATAGAATGGCAAAAGGCTCTAGAGGTCATCTGCTTAACCACTATTGGGATAAGTGGCATTCACTCTCGGTCAAGCCCACAATGTTGAAGGGCATTTMATYCCATTGAACGATCTGAGCTTTCCACCTATGTATATATGAGTGTATTTCTTCTATGGCTACTAGATTTGTTTTCATGAATTGTTGGTCGGTGGGGAAACCCCAGTGTCTGGAGGACCAAACAAAAATATATTTACTCTAATAAAAAATGACCTTATTTGGAAACTTGCCTAAGAAGTGGGCATGCCCCTAAAGGTCAGATAAAAAGACCCCTTTCACAATATTAGGTTGTAGTGGTAGAAGAAAAAATCAAGCAGCCGGCTGGAGGTTTATTAGGTAGTTCAGTTAGGTTTTGGGGAGCTAAGATCTCTATATAATATTGTGTATAGGCAAGATATATGATCTCTTCAACACCTCTTAGTATATAGGTCACTGTGAAGCTAGAAGATGGTACAAGAACAACCATGCAGATTTGTGTATCCATTTTTGAAGAGGTGATAGGGTTATCCCAAGAGATATCATCTTCTGTTTATCTCAGAGACCACTAGTTATGGTGGAAATTAGTCTCTAAGGAGGTGCAGTTGTTTAGTGATCCATATAAATATGCAGTAACTACATCCATAAGGCGCATATCAAGCCTTTGTGACACAACAAGAAAAATCAAATATCTAAAAGTAATTGTGTCCATTACTGGAGAGTATGTTTCCTCGTAATCGATTACTGGTCTTTGAGAGAAACCTTGTGCTATGATTCAGGCTTTATATCTTGTTATTTCATTCTTTTCATTTCTCTTTCTTACAAATACCCATTTATATCCAACGGGAGTAACATTTTTTGGGGTTTGGATAATAGGTCCAAACACTTTTCGTTTTTTCAAAGAATTCAATTCAGCCTGTATAACTTCTTTCCATTTGACCAATCATTTCTATTTTGACATTCTCCAACAGACTGTGGTTCAGGATCCTGATTTGATATCTCAAGAGTTATATTATAGACGAATATATCATCCATGATGATATGTTTTCTCTCAAATAATTTATAAGAGGATAAATAATTAATCGAGATCTCATTATTTTTTGACACTAATAACTCATCAGGAACTACATTAGTTTTATGTGATTGATCAATAATTTTTGTCATTGCTTGGTCCCTATCTTGAACTTTTCTCTTTCGCGGTACAGAATCTTTGGAACCAATCGGTCCACCACATTTTTGATGTATTTTAGATTCATTTGCTGATATTGTCTATCCTACAGGGACATCAATTTTGGTTGGTGTATTTGCAACGGGTATGTCACTCGAACTTCCAATTTCATGGGACATGATTA
>BMAC01001406.1:49322-78111 GCA_014905375.1 Phtheirospermum japonicum
CGGAGCCACTTGATGTAATCAAAAAAATTGGCTTACAAAGAAAGATGTCGGATAGCCTCGAATCGCCTTCTTGACCCCGAACGACTTGCACAAAGCCCAAGTTGGAAAAACCCTATGTAGGGCCCTCCGATACTTAAATCAGTATCCATATAATTTGTATAAAAGAGAGAATAATTTCCCATAAAATATGTGAGTTCCATGATACATGATAATTAAAGTTATGAAATAAGGACCTAATCCCCTATTTACAAGATTACTAAGACTTATCTACTAACTAATATTATTCATTCATAAGATGAGATTAAATCTCCTAATTATATCCAATCTCCATAATTAGAAAATATTTTCATATTATGATTCTTACTTTATATAATCCCATAATAACAATAAAATCTTAGTAGGCCGGACTAACGTATCATCCGTTAGGCCAAAATTTCATACCAATACATTATAATAAAAAACAATACATCATAGTACAAAAACCAATACATCATAGCACGCATCCGAGATTTATGAAAAACTAATACTTTTGAATACAAAAACCAATATATTATAGTATCGTGTCATATGGCCTAACGATTTATAACCCGTTAATTTGGCTTAACATAAGTATTTGCCAAAATCTTATTATTTTCATGTTATCGACCTGTCGGGGCTCATAACTATATTTTACCATATTTATCACGTGTTTTATCAATTATTTTACTATGTCAACATTTGATGTCGTATCACGAGCGTCAACAAATATTGACAAAGGTGGCAGATGGCGGCAAGGTGGCGCGAACATGAAATTAAGACGACAATTTTGAATCAGATCCGAACCCCCATAATGCGCGAACTCTAACCCATAATCTAAATATTTGGGCTATGAGACTGAGTTGGAATTGACAGCAAATGATATACGTAACTTTAAGTTGACAAAGCAAGAGAAACAAAATTAAGTAAATCTCAACGAAAAAATGATTCTTCGAAAACAAAATTCATTGGCAAATAAACTTTAGAATAGCCAATTATCATCGCCCATGTAGGCATATTGAAGCCATAAAATTCTTTTTCTCAGTTATTTATTCCCTTATTTTTCAGTCGTTTTTAGCAGACAATCTGCCTCTCCATTGTTATGATTGGGGATTAACCCTTAAAACTCATTCTCTTTATTTTTTTAGGGGGGAAAAAGAGTAATTCAGAATAATGTATAAATTATTAATATATTACATAAATTATTATTTAGGGTTTTCTCATTTAATAAATAGGAAGAAAAAAGAAATAGAAATGAAAAGAACAATAAAATAGATATATTAGTTGTAGGGGTATTTTAAATAATCTAAGTTATAAATTTTATTATATGAGATATTATTTATCCAGAAGAGAATAAATAGAGGTTATTGAATTAAATGAGAATTGATTGTGATAAGAGTCAAATAAACATTCAAAATAGACTATCACATTAAAGATGTTCAGAGTTTATGGGTTATATTGTAATTAATTAATGTTATAATTATATATTATATGAATGACCTTTCTACCCTAAATCCTAATCTTGTACCTATAAAACGGACTCTAGTCATTATAATAAATTTGACTCTTGATCATTTCTTCTCTATTTTCTCTAGTTTCACAACATGCACTACAAAAAATCCGGCAATTTTGGCGGATATCCTGACGGGCAAAAAAGCCGTCAGCAATACTAGCGGAAATACTGGCGGATGAAAATGCTGGCGGTTTGCTGGCGGCCATGGCCGTCAGCATATATACCCGTCAGTATCCCCTCAGGGAAAGAGTGGGAAACTATCCCACTTAATTATCCTGACGGCCTTGCCCGTCAGGATATAATTTTTAATTAAAAAATATATATATATATATATATATATATATATATATATATATATATATATATATATATATATATATATATATATATATGCTGACGGCCCTTGCCCGTCAGAATTATTAAATAAAAATTAAAAAAAAAAAAAAGCTGACGGGCAAGCCGTCAGCAATTTATTTAAAATATAATTTATAATATTATAATTATAATACATATAAAATAATATTATATATTTATAATTTAATTTATTATTTATAAAATAAAATATATAATTATATTAATTATTTATAAATATAATATAATATAAATTATACATTATAAATATAATATAATATAATAATTATATATTTATAAATAATATTATATATTTATAAAAATAATATATTATTATTAATATAAAATATATAATAAAATTATTTGATAGTAATGCTCCATTTGGTCAATAACGGTAAAACATATAGCCTATGCAACTAAAAAAAACTTAAAAAGGATTATTTTTTATAATCTAGGTTTTCTTTTATAAATTTATTATCAAGCCAATTTCTCATGTTGAGTTGTGAAAATAGGCATACAAGAGATATTTATAATCTATTTTGATGTGCAATTACTTTGGTTTTATTCAAGATATTAAGTGTAGGAAGTTAATTTTGTGCGAGAATATTTGAATAGTAATCTATACTTCATTTATTTAACTTCTTATATTTATTTTTTCAAGTCTTTATGTAAATTTGATATTCACTTTTTCAAGTTAGTTTTTTCTTTTTTTGAAAATTTCTTATGAGTTTCTTATATATGCCCGTGCAAT
The DNA here is from genome assembly GCA_014905375.1 of Phtheirospermum japonicum. Classification (NCBI taxonomy): domain Eukaryota; kingdom Viridiplantae; phylum Streptophyta; class Magnoliopsida; order Lamiales; family Orobanchaceae; genus Phtheirospermum; species Phtheirospermum japonicum. The sequence goes on from BMAC01001406.1 coordinate 51,953, forward strand.
CGCGGGTTTCGCAAGCTGAGTTGTCACCATGTGGTGGTTTGTGTTAAAATACTATCTTTCTAAAATAATTTATTTTATAAATTTTTGAAATAGTTAATGAGTATGTGATGTCTATTCTTTGGGTTGAAAGAGTATATCTTAGTTCTGACACCATTTGCAAGACATATGTGAATGGAGAAGCACAACATCAAGTGTACTCGGTCGACTTTCTAAACACAATAAAGTGCTCAGGTATTCCTAATCATGTTTTGAAATTGAAGATTTGAGTTCTGGTTATATTGATTCGAAGCATGGATCAAGCTTCGAGATTATGCAATGGTACAAGGTCGATCGTTACCCAACTTGGAGAATGTATTATTGAGGCAAAGATTCTTTCAGGAACTAATATTGGAATGAAGGTCTATATTCCACGTATGGCATTGAGTCCATCGGATAGCAGGGTCCCCTTTAAATTTTAGAGGAGAGGATTTCCACTTATTGTATGTTTTGCAATGAATATAAACAAGAGTCAAGGTCAAACTCTATTCAATGTTGGTTTGTACTTACCATGACCTGTTTATAGCCATGACCAGCTCTATGTCGCCATCTCTCGGGTGAAGAGTTGTAAAGAATTAAAAAATTTATGTTGCGACGACAATGGTAACATTATCAATAAGACAACAAATGTTGTTTACAAAGAGATTTTTCAAAATCTCAAGTGAACATTTTCTTTATTATATGAACAATTCAGTTTCCAATTTTTAAATTTTGTTTTTTCATTTTTGTTTCATTATGTATTTATTTCGTTATGCCCGCGTCATACGCGGGTGTCTACACTAGTTTGGTTTATTTTGGTTGATTGATTTGATTAGCTTATGGAGGACTTGATGGTTTATTTGATTTATTTTGGTTAATGGTTTTAGATGATTGATTTGGTTTGATTTAATAAGTTTGTTTTGTTTCATGTGGTATAATTTGGTGTGCTTTGTTTGGTTTATTTTAATATGGTGTAGTTGGCTTAAACATGTTTAATATGGTTTATATGGTCTAGCTAATTTACTTAGTTTGATCTTGTTTAAAACATGGGGAACTAATGACTTTATTTGGATATGTGGTTATAAATTTTATTTGGCTATATGGTTCTTTGGTATATTTAACATGGTTTACTTGGTTATTCTAGTTTAATATTATGGTTGTTTGGTATATTTAACATGGTTTAATTGGTCAATTTAGTTTAATATTAATTGATCAATTTAATATTATATCATTTACTTGGATTATATGAGTTAGCTGGTTTATGTAATTTTATGTGGTTTAGCTGCTTTATTTGGTTTAATATTATTTTTTTGGTTTAATATTGTCTGATATGGTTTATTCGGTTAATACGGTTTAGTTGATTGATCTGGTTTGATTAGCTTAAATATGGGGGGCTAGTTGGTTTATTTGGTTCTATATGGTTTACTTGATTTATATGATTGGTTTATTTAATATGCTCTACTTTATTCGATAAAGTTTATTTGGTTTAATATGATTTATAAGGTTAGCTAATTTATTTGGTTTAATAGGGTTTATTTAATATTGTATGATTTATTTTGTTTATATGGGTTGATTTATTAATATGGTTTACTTAATTTGATAAAGTTTAATTGGTTCAATTTGAATGATTATGGTCTATGGTTAGGTTTAATTGGTTACGGTCTAATCTCAAGTTTGGTTTGGGTCGTATCATGGATGAGATGGTTGTATAGTTATATGAATATGGATGTCCCGATACTTGTTTATGTCAGAGATAGTTTATAATTTTATGGAATGATTTATGGTTATGATTTTAATGGTTATGGTCCGATGCTTGCTTAGGTCGAAGATATTTTATGGTTTTATGGAATGGTTTATGGTTATGGTCTGACACTTGTTTGAGTCGGAGATGGTATGGTTATGGATATGGTATGGCCCGACGCTTATTTAGGTCGACGATGGTTATGGTTTTATGGGCCGATGCTTGTTTAGGTCAGCGATTGTTCTAGTTTTATGGTTTTTATGTTTTTAGGGGCTAACGCCTTTTTTAGGTCAACGATGGTTATGGCTTTTATGGTTTTATGGGCTGACGCTTGTTTAGGTCGGTGTTGGTTATGGCTTTTATGTTTTTATGGGCTGATGCTTGTTTAACTCGCCGATGGTTATAGTTTTATGGGTCGACGATTGTTTTGGTTTTATGATTTTGATGGTTATGGGCTGATGCTTGTTTAGGTCGGCGATAGTTATGGTTTTATGGTTTTCATGGTTATGGGCTGACGCTTGTTTAGGTCGGCGATGGTTCTAGTTTTATGGATGTGGTATGGTTGACGCTTTTATTAAGTCGGCGATGGTTTGTATGGATATGGTTATATGGTTATGGAATTGGCTGACGCCTTTATTAGGTCGGCGATGGTTTGTATAGATATGGTTGCATTGTTATGCAATGGGCTGACACTTTTTTTAGGTCTGCGATGGTTTATATGGAATGGGCTGACGCTTTTATTAGGCCAGCAATGATTTATATGGATATGGTTGAATGTTTATGAAATGGGCTGATGCTTTTATTAGGTCGGTGATGGTTTGTACAGAGATGGTTTATAGTTTTATGGTTATGGTCTGACACTTATTTAGGTTGGAGATACTATATGGCTATGGTTTAAAATATAGTGGACTAACTATTTACATGGTTTAATTGGTGTGGTTTAAATGAGTTTATTGGTTATGTGGTTATATGTTTTATTGTGATTATATGAGTTAGTTGGTTTATTTAAGGTTATTATGGTTCAGTTGATTTGATTTGATTTTAGATAGTTTGGTTGGTTTATGAGGTTATGGGTTGGTAGTTAGGTCAAAGAGGTGGATTAGGGCTTAAGGATAAGGCTATGGGTATGAATACGGTTGGCTCGACCAATTTTAGGTCGAATAAATGATTTTTTGTCCGACCTGTTTTAGGTCGGGTAAATGGTTTATGGGTAGGGTATGCAATGGTTTTGTCGCCGACCTGTTTTAGATCGGGTAAATGGTTTATGGTTTATGGTGAGTGTGGGATAATATTTTGACCGACCTGTTTTAGGTTAGGTAAATGGTTTATGGTTAAGCTATGTAATGGTTTTTTGGCCGACCTGCTATTTTAGGTCGGATAAATAGTTTTTTGGCCAACCTAGTTGAGGTTGGATAAATAGTTTTTTGGCCGACCAATTCTAGGTCGGACAAATGGTCTTTTGGCCAACCTGTTTTAAGCCGGATAAATGATTTTTTGAACGATCTATTTTAGGTCGGATAAATGGTTTGTGGTTATGGTTATTGTTGAAATATGATTTCAAGAATACGTGATTTTTAATAAGTAATGTGTGAATTGCTGAAAGTTAGGAGTATAAATGTGATCACATTCTATTTCCAGAAATCTTTATTTGTTATATTCTACCTCATACGACATCAAATGTCGGCATACTAAGAAAACTGATAAACACGTGGCAAATATGGTAAAATATGTTTATGGAGCCCTGGCAGGTCGATAACATAGAAATAATAAAGTATTATGGTTATTATGAAATTATGGAAAGTAAGATTCCTAATATATGTGAATATTTCCTAATTATAGAGATTGGGTACAATTAGGGGATTTAATTCCATCTTATGAAGGAATCATATTTGTTGGTGGACAAGTCAAAATAATCTTACAAATAGGGGATTTAGACCCTTATCTCATAACTTAATTATCATGGATCATGGAACTCAAAGATTTTATGGGGAATTATTCTCTCTTTTTTTATACAATTTATATGGATACTGATTTAAGCATCATAGGGCCTACGCCGGGGCTATTCAGCTTGGACTTTGTGTAGGTCGTTCGTGGTCAAGAAGGCAATTCGAGGCGATCCGCCCACTATATTGGTAAGCCAATTTTCTTGGTTACATCAGCTCGTATGTGGTGTATGGGAACAAGTGGAATAATTAGTTTTTATGCAACTGGTATGAAGTTCGATTGATAAGTTTGGAATTCGACGAACTAGTTTAAAATTTGATTAATTAGTATAAAATTCAACTTTTAGTATAAAAATCCATGATGTTCTATGAAAACCACAGTGTAATATAAAATTCAAAAATGTATTATGATATTCCACAATTTAGTATAAAATTCGACCGACGGCGGCAATCTGCGATCAGTATGATATTGCACAATGAAGTATGAAATCCTACAAAGTAGTATGTATTTCCATAATGTTGTATGGGATTTTTAAGGAATGCGAAAGTAGTGTGAATTCCATGTATGAGATTTTACCGAAGTCTGGCGGCGGCGATCGAAATCCAGCGACGTCTGGTTACAGTGGCGATGGTCAGTAGAAATGTAAATGGGAGGTATGAATGTTATTTGAATTAAATTTATAAGAAATTAATAACAACTAAAAGAAAAAATAATTAAGAAATTAGTTAATAAGAGAAAATTAGTACTCTTATGTAATAGTTTGGATTAAATGAGAAGTTGATAATTTAGCTAGACTTTTTGGGGTAGAGTTTTTGTCTATTGAAGCATATGAGAGTTATTCCATTATTTTAATATAAGAAAATTGGAAATATGTGTTAAGGTAAGAAAAAAGTAAATGTAAGAAAAAGGGGAGAGATTGAAACAAATCCAAAAGTAACAATAAAATGGCTGGAAAATGAATTATTATATGGTGCACCAGGGTGAAACTTGCATTATCTGGTTTTCATTTTACTACTCAGCTTTCACTTCACACATGTGTAATGACTGATCCAAATTATAATTGTAAATCAGAAAATTTAGCTTCCCCTCTTCTTTAACCATCAATCTACAATCGCGTCTCTTTTCTTCTTCACAAATCAAATTCCTTGACAATGATTCTGACTCCAAAACAACAATTGATAGTTGAAAGTAACTGGATCTCAGTAGATTTCGCATTCTGTTTTTAGAGATTTTAGTCGATGACTTCATTTTCTAGCATCAAAACATGGGTTATCACTTCAGCCCCAATTTCTAGATTCACAACCCTAATAATTCATCAATTTCGTAAAATTTCACACTCGATTGCTTCGATTTAATATTTTCATTAATTTTTAAATTAATTTTTTCTTATTTAGTAATTTCTAACATTTTCTTAGTTCTTAATCTATAATTTTTGTTTAAATAAATTGTGTGTCTATGAATGGATTCAAAGAAAATTTAGTAGTTTTTCAATTTTTTGTTTTGATTATATTTTGTTTTTTGTCCATTGCCCTGGTGTTACAACATTTTCTTTATTTTCTTATTTGATTGTGTTTTTATTCACATTTATTTTACATCGATTTTGAGTTTATACTTTGATTGTACTTTGTTTTATACATTACTCTAAGATTGACACTAGCAAATACATCATGTTTTATCTCTGTGTACATTGCATGAAATGTCCTATGTTACCCACCCCTGTGTTATGTATATCAATTGACAACTATAGATGTATTCTTCTAGATATGTGTACATTGCTTGCGCAATATGTCCTCTGTGCTATACACATTAGTTGACAATGGYGGAAACCTCACCTGGCATCTTTATGTACATTACATATGGAATATCTTCTATTGTATATCATTTTCTTATGTACATTTGTTGACAACAGTTGATACACCTTTCTTCAACTTTGTGTATTACATAGATAATATGTAATATATTGCACACACCCCATGTTCTGTACAACACTTGAAATTAGTGGATATTATCAATTTTCAGCTTCGTATCATTGCGTAGTATAATATGTCATCTATACCTAAAAGTTGCGTTGCATTACTTTACACCATTGTATACATCATTCTGGTGTTGTTATTACTAGTAAAACTTTCAAAAATTTTTTTTTTACTATAGACAATGATAAAAACAAAGCTCTAATAGAAAATATATTGAAGAGTTGGGGTACAAGATGTAGATGAAGAACCAGTTAGTGATGAAAACGAAAAACCAATTGATGATGATGGTAATGAAATGAAAGATATTGGATCTCCATCTAAGAGAAATATTGAAAATAGATCAATATTTTGAATATGTAAATATTTTGGATGACGAATACTTTTTAAACATTAGTAATAATTTTGTGAAGAGCAGTGTATGAGAATAATGAATATTTTGCAAACAGTTGTACTATTTTCTGATGGACAATGTTCGAGGTTCATAAGAAATTTGTAAGCTTGATTCAATATTGTGATACAAGTTAATCAAATATATGTACATCACATAAAATCACTATGTACATCACGTTTTTGTTAAATGTACATTACTTACCCAATGAATGCACAACTTATAAATCTCAATGGAGATTTGTACTACTTACATGATAAAAAGRATATAATAAGWACATTACTTAAAACAATAATTTACATCGCGTACATGATAAATATACATCATGCAAAGTCACTACTACAGCGTGCAATATATATAGTTTAAGTGTACATAAGAAAATTACTTAAAACCATAATGTACATCATGCACATGATAAATATACATCATATGAAGTCACTATATACATAGTATAATATTGTTAGTTTAATTTGCAAATAGAGAATTAATTACTAGGAAATTTTCAAAAACAACTCTTAATATGTTGTCTCAATTTACAAATAAACCAAGAATATTAATAAAATAAAATAAAATACAATTTCAATCATATGTGGAATTATCTTGTAAAATTGATCAACAGCACTTGATGAACAAGATATCAATTTACAGCGATTGCAGAAATAATATCCTACAATCTAAATGCGTAATCATTGTATACTTGATATGCATCACCCAAAGATTGCGGATATGACCCAATAAATCAACGATATGAGAATTCTCTTCACCAATACCTGCACGGGTAAACAAAAACAAAAAAAAGGGACATATGTATTGCATCGCTCAAAGGAATTGCCGGTCGATACCCGTGCTAATTGGACGTTAGGCAAAACATCTCTTCGTCGAAAGGTGGAGCGTCAAATTCATCATATGACGAACTTGCTCGATAGTTTGCCATTTTCAATCTAAAATCTCAAATCGTCAAAAGTTTGGCTACAAAGCACAATACTCAACCAACGAGATTAAATGTACCAACAAGAACAAAAAGAAATAAAAACAAAATTCACAAACAAACATTAACACAAACAAACAAATAAGAATACGAACAAAATGATGATCTAAATAAAATACTTAAACATCATAAGATCGTACCTTATAGCCTCGAAACCCAACATTTTGAATCGAACTTTTTCGCGTTTGAAAATGAAAATCTCGTCCGCAAGAGAACGGAGCTATTGTAGGCGATAAGCTGACTCGAGTCGAATCACAAGGAAGACTAATCGGAAACTATTTCGGTGTTCGGTTTTACGTACATAGAACTAAAATAAAAACTAAACTAAACACTCGATCTAATTTGGTTTGAGGTTTTCTAACATCTACGAGCAATAAAATTGAAAGCTTTTAAAACGATAAAGAAAACGAGGGTCTAGTGTGCCGGAATCGTCTCCACGATCGGGGTTGTCAATCCCGATGGTTCTAAATGACCCTAAGCACACCAAACTGATAAATTTTGCCAACAAGCATAAACATAATCAGCAATATAATCTCATCAAGCATTTGCACCAAAGCATGAACATAAGCATAAATTAAGAACGAGAAGAACCCTAAAAAGATTACACTAAATTATGCTATCAAAGTTCAACATTAACATTCAAAGGAAAACAAAAGCTACACTATAAAAACTATTAAATAAAGTGCAGAAAAACTTATTATCTAAGGAAGCATCATCCATCGAACGATCTTCAGCGGTGAGAAACGGCTTTGAACGACGGACGGTATAGAAACGACGAAACTACGAACTATCTAACTCTAATTTTGCGTGAATTGAAATGGTGGCATGAACCGAGGGTCTTCTGTATTATTCTTCCCTTTTCCCCTCGTCCCAGCACTCTCAAAAGGAAGAAACCACCGTTTTTTTATAGAATATCAAAAATAACCGCTCAAACTGCCGGAGCGTCGACGGTGCGTCGATCGACGCGAGCCAGGCTGCACGCGTCAACCAGGCAGTGCGTCGATCGACAGATCTAGGATCGACGCAACAGAACATTTGCGTCGATGGTGCGTCGACGGTGCGTCAGTCGACGCGAGCCAGGCTGCGGGCATCGGCAGCTAGTGTCGGCAGAACTCGGACATTGGGTAACCCAGTGTCAGCACAGTACATTGCTCGTCCAATCTTCGTCGTCTCGAGCTATAACACTAAAATAAAGAAAAATTAGATTATTTCATATAAAATCAAGTAAAAACACATTAAATACCAAACGAGACGAAAAACATCAAAAGGAAGAAAAACGATAAAAAGTTAAACCTAAACACCCTAAAAGCACACAACATACGATGCAAAAACACAGAAAAATCACATACAAATATGTACAAATCAACTCCCCCACACTTAGCTTTTTGCTTGTCCTCAAGCAAAATCTAATCTAGATGTAGACAAGGAAAAGCTAATTACCCGATGACTTAATTACTAATGCATCCATATGATTCAAGAAGTTAATGCATTAGACCGACTAAAAACTCAACTAAAAGGACGACACGATAACGTTGAGATAAGAGATTTAGACTAGCTTCCGAACACCTAAAAGTAACGAGTTGACCTCCATGTACGTCACCCATCCATGCCTCGGCCAAAGTCTATCCCTGCTCAAACCGCCAAATCGTCACCCTACTAGCCCAGTCATCTACACACCTCTTTAACAAAACAATCTAAGAAATAACAATAAAAATAATAACTCAACTTGTACAAGGTTTTCTCTTCTTGTACTTATTCTTTCTTTTTTTTATATTTTTTTTATGAGTACCTAAAGAGATAAGGTACTAAACGAACATAATTTACATCAATCAACAACGAGAGTTCATTGACTCCAATCTTCCGTTGCTAGGTGAAACTGATAGCATCTTTTCAATTTCAACACATGGAGTATTAACGTCTCCAAAAAAAAAAAATTACATAAAATCCTAGAGGTTTACTGAAAACGGGGCTAGTAAAGAATATTCGACTCTTTGGAACGGAACAAGAATAGAACAGAAGACAAGACATTTCATAGACTATTTACACTTCATTCCCCACAATTACACTATTTGTTCGAACGGAAATCTAAATATCCTAACCAAAGCATCTAACCACGTTACTTCGTCAAGGTTCCAATCAATATCAATACAAACAACTCAAATCAACCACAAGCAAGCATACAAAAATTTACTAACCAAACCAAGGACAAACCCCCCCACACTTAAACCATACAATGTCCACATTGTATAAAATGAAAAACTAAGCAAAGTATGGTAAAAGGTAAGAGAAAGAGAGACACGTCCTTGAATTCGCGCTTGTAGTGAAGAGTCGGGTGGTGAAAATCATCCAACGGGCCTTAATAATGAAAGGGACCTGAAAACACACAAAAACACACAAAAACATATAAAGTTAAAAGGAACTTGGGTTGCCTCCCAAGAAGCACTTGATTAACGTCTCTAGCTTGACGGCGTCTGAATCGAACTTTTTCGCGTTTAAAAATAAAAAGCTCGTCCGCAAGAGAAYGGAGCTATTGTGTGCGATAAGTTGATTCGAGTCGAATCACAAGGAAGACTAATCGGAAACTATTCCGGTGTTCGAATTTACGTACGTAGAAACGAAAATAAAAACTAGACTAGACTAAATTAAACACGCGATCAAATTTGGTTTGAGGATTTTTCTAACATCTACGAGCAATAAAATTAAAAGCTTTTAAAAACGATTAATAAAAGCGAGGGTCTAGTGCGCCAGAATTGTCTCCACGATCGGGGTTGTCAATCCCGATGGCTCTAAACGACTATAGGCACACTAGACCGATAAACTTAGCCAACAAACATAATCATGATCAAATCATAATTCCAACGCAAAGCATGAATATCATCATGATCATCTCCATAATATTAATGCAAGTAAATAAGCATTAAGCATCGAACGTTAAAAACGAACAACTAATCTAACAAATAATAACAACTAAACTACTCAACCAAATTAACATAAATTACCAACTAGGAAAAACGGTAAAAGGAAAATGACTAAATTAACGAAACTAAAGTACATAACAACATCAAAGCGAAAGTTATTAAATCCAAATACATAAAGCAAATAAAAAGGTGCAGAAAAAACCTATAATCTRGAAAGCAGCAGCCATCCATCGATCTTTAGCGACGAGAAAYGAACTCGAACRAYGGACAACGTAGAAACTACGAAACTACGAACTATCTAACTCTAATTTTGCTTGAATTGAAAGGGTGGCATGAACCGAGGGTCCTCTGCATTGTTGTGACCTTTCCCCCTCGTCCCAGCCTTTGAAAAACGAAGAAACCACCGGCTTTATATAGAATTTCGAAAATAACCGCTCAAACTGCCGGAGCATCGACGGTGCATCAGCCGACGCGAGCCAGGCTGCACGCGTCGACCAGGCAGTGCGTCGACTGACGAGCCTAGGATCGACGCTTCAGAGCGTTTGCGTCGACGGTGCGACGACGGTGCGTCAGTCGACGCGGGCGTAGCGTCGACAGTGCGTCGACGCACCTGCATGGCTTCGGCTCGTCGCTCGTCTCGTTTTCCTCGTTTTGAGCTGAGATATTAACATTAAACAAAATTAGATTATTTCATACAAAATAAAGTAAAAACACATTGAACACCATGAGAAACGAAAAACATAAAAAAGGAAGAAAAACGATAAAAAGATAAACTTAAAATACATAAAAGCACACAACATACGATGCAAAAACACACGAGTATCACATATAAATATGTACAAATCAGCATCCATTCGATGTCATCCTGGGTCTAAAAATAGATGACGGTCGTGCCATGCCTTGGTATTCTCTAGAAGCAAGATTTGGCGATGATAATCACCAAGACGGGCATAAAAATCATGTCCCGAGATGCCAAACACTCCAACTAGCTTCGGAGGTCGGAAACACGAATAATCGATCACCTTGAATATGTCAAACGACACTTGTAGCATGGGGTGATCGGACACCTTCTTGACTATCTCGTCAACCACCTCAAGATCAAATTTCAATAAAGCTTCGGGTGGATCAAAATACGACTCAATAGTCTCACTTTCCTCCAAAACCAGCATCATAACTCCACCTTCTTCACCAAGATCCGGGAAGCTCGAATCTCCAACATCCACTGGGAACTCCAACGGCAAAATCCCTTCTTCGTCCTCCTTAAAGACGTCATCAGTTAGCACAATTGGGGCAGCAAATTCAACCAAATCTCCAATAACCTCCTCTTTACACAACCCTTCTAAACAAATGTTCAAGCTTGATTCCATACACGAAGTAGACAAGGGATAATAATCATAGCTCGGAATATAAGTATGTAGTTCATGAGGAGCATATGGATCATTAAATCTCCAATCGTGATATGTAGCTGGGATGTGATGACCAAAACTAGGATCGGAAAAATTAGCATAAGAGTCGATATGGGCCGAATTGTAGGAATTTGAAAGCGGGGCCCATTGGTGATTCGGAGGTTCGGATGGGTGAAAGTAGAACGTATCCATGAATCGATCATAAATTTCCTCCCACAATCTCAAGGAATCGGGCTCTAATTCCAGCAACCATATTCTCGCCCGATCCTTTAGCGTGAAAATAAAAAGTCGCATTTTCACTTGATCTATCGACAGGCTGAAAAGAGGAAACGTCGGGATGATGGTATTATACTCTCGGATGAAGTTCAACGGGTCTTCGCTCGATAGTCCGTGAAAAATCGGGAGTTGCTCAAGGTAAAACTCATCAAGATCGTACTCCCGCATTGCAAAGCTCAAAGGAATTGCCGGTCGATACCCGTGCCAATTGGACGTTGGGCAAAACATCTCTTCGTCGAAAGGTGGAGCGTCAAATTCATCATATGGCGAACTTGCTCGATAGTTTGCCATCTTCAATCTAAAATCTCAAATCGTCAAAACTTGACTACAAAGCACAATACTCAACCAACGAGATTAAATGTACCAACAAGAACAAAAAGAAACAAAAACAAAATTCACAAACAAACACTAAMACAAACAAACAAATAAGAATACGAACAAAAATAAATAAAAGCAAACACCAAAAATCGTAGCCTTTAGCCTTCTCCGGCAACGGCGCCAAATTTTGAATCGAACTTTTTCGCGTTTGAAAATGAAAATCTAGTCCGCAAGAGAACGGAGCTATTGTAGGCGATAAGCTGACTCGGGTCGAATCACAAGGAAGACTAATCGGAAACTATTTCGGTGTTCGATTTTACGTACTTAGAAACTAAAATAAAAACTAAACTAAACACTCGATCTAATTTGGTTTGAGGTTTTCTAACATCTACGAGCAATAAAATTGAAAGCTTTTAAAACGATAAAGAAAATGAGGGTCTAGTGTGCCGGAATCGTCTCCACGATCGGGGTTGTCAATCCCGATGGTTCTAAACGACCCTAAGCACACCAAACCGATAAATTTAGCCAACAAGCATAAACATAATCATCAATATAATCTCATCAAGCATTTGCACCAAAGCATGAACATAAGCATAAATTAAGAACGAGAAGAACCCTAAAAAGATTACACTAAATTATGCTATCAAAGTTCAACATTAACATTCAAAGGAAAAACAAAACTACACTATAAAAATTATTAAATAAAGTGCTGAAAAACTTATTATCTAAGGAAGCATCAGCCATCGAACGATCTTCAGCGGCGAGAAATGGCTTTGAACAACGGACGACATAGAAACGATGAAACTACGAACTATCTAACTCTAATTTTGCGTGAATTGAAATGGTGGCATGAACCGAGGGTCTTCTGTATTATTCTGACCTTTCCCCCTCGTCCCAGCACTCTCAAAACGAAGAAACCACCGGCTTTTTATAGAATTTCAAAAATAACCGCTCAAACTGCCGGAGCGTCGACGGTGCGTCGATCGACGCGAGGCAGGCTGCACGCGTCGACCAGGCAGTGCGTCGATTGACAGAGTTAGGATCAACACAACAGAACATTTGTGTCGATGGTGCGTCAGTCGACGCGACCAAGGCTGCATGCATCAGCAGCTAGTGTCGGCAGGACTCGGATACTGGGTAACCCAGTGTCAGCACAGTATATTGCTCGTCCAATCTTCGTCGTCTCGAGCTATAACACTAAAATAAAGCAAAATTAGATTATTTCATATAAAATCAAGTAAAAATAAAGTAAACACCAAACAAGACGAAAAACATCAAAAGGAAGAAAAACGAAAAAAAGATAAACCTAAAGACCCTAAAAGCACACAACATATAATGCAAAAACACACAAAAATCACATACAAATATGTACAAATCAAACAGTAACACAAATTACATAGTATATATCTGCACAAAAATCTAACTGAAGAAAGATAAATCATATGTACAAAGATCTTCTTATAAAATAAAATATATTCAAAAAAGATCAAGTAAGTACAGAAAATTATGAATCGACTTCGAAATATGAACAACCACACAAGATCGTATTCAGGAAAAACATATTAGATTGAAATTATCAATAAAAAAATGAAATAATATCTAAAAAAGCACAAAGGCATCCTGCAATTCATTTAACAATTTGAAGAAAAACTTGCGTACAACACCAGTGGAATCGTTAGATCTCGACAACTTTAATTCAAGGAATGGATATCCATCACCATCCATCTAAAAGTAAAATTAACGAAAAAACTTGATTAAATAAATTATTTTGAGAAAAAAAAAAAGCCCTAAGAAGTGCAAAATATAAATAAAAATCAAAGAAAGAAAAAAGCCAAAAAAAAAAACCCTATGTTAAGTTATGGGGAAAAGAGAAAAATTGAACCCAAGTAATTTAATTTCTTAGCTCCCGCATGTGCCAAACCTATTTAACAGGTAATACGATTTCGTTTTGGGTACTGACTGAGAATGTACATTGCATGGTCACTTGGTGTATTATACTCCTTCCGTTGCACAAAGATAGTCCACTATTCTATTTTCGTCCATCACACAAAAATAGTCAAGTTACCATATTTAACATATCATTAATTTTTCATTTCCACACATGCCCTTAATTAATATTCTTGAAATACTACTCCCCCTGTTTCACAATATAAGTCGTTTTAGAAAAAAGCACACTTAGTAAGAAATCTAAATAAATGAGTAAATAATTAATTTTTTATTATCGTAAAATACCCACCTTCCTTTTATCTTACTCTCTCTCCTCAAATCTTAATTCTCAATTCACTTTTTATCTTTTTCTTTATCTCTCTCCTCCAATATCTCAATTTTCAATTCACTTTTTACCTTTTTTCTTCTCTCTTCTCCTAAATTTGTGTGAAATAAGAAAAACGACTTATATTGTGAAACAAAAATTTTACTCTAAAACGACATATATTTTGAAACAGGGGGAGTAGTTTTCTATTTCGTAAATTGAAAATTGATGATTACAATGCAAAATCTTAATATTCCAATAACAAATATACTAATTCGAACACTGATTTCTATGAGTATTAATTGACATTAATAAATCAAGAAGGATATAATTGAAAAACACTAACTAAATTAATGACTTAACCATATAAACTACCAATTTCTTAATTTGTGTGAATCCAACCGTAAAACCATCAAATTGGAACAGAGAGCATAATTTACCGTGGAAAAGTTTGTACATGACTTGAAACGGAATAGTTCTGCTAAATTTGAGGACAGTAGGTTAAAAAAAAAATAAAAATAAAAAACAATTAAAATTGTAAAAAAGATTGACTCACTCTTTTTTCTTTCTTTCTTTCTTTCTTTCTTTCTTTTTTTTAACTCTCTAAAATAGACCATCGAAATGGTCTTTAAGCATTAAAGAGCTCTCAGTTTCACTTTGTCAAATGACTATAGTTATAGTGTACTCATTTTGTCGTTTAGGYCTTTAAAATACTCTAAAGACACTAATTGTAAGATAATCAATGAATAATGATGTTAAAAAATGATGAAGATGGAGAGTATATTGCTTTTTTCTTTTTGACAAACGCTGGGAATATTTGTTAAAAGTCATATTTTAATGATCGTAACTATCAGTACAATATTTTTGTTATCCATCTTATCGACTCAATAATAATTTTGTTTTGAAAATCAAAATATTAAACTGATCACGCACAGCATGCTTATTTTGCTTAATTAGTCCGACTCTTGGTATGAAATTTGAATGATTGGATCTCGGTAAATTGTCATGAATCATATTCGACATTATAGGCAGACCCACTTCTAAAACACACTGTTTTACATAATAGTTGAGGGTTTTCTTTGTTTTCTTCCACACTGTCAGTTGGGTRCAATCTTCATATTTTATTTTCATATATTCATGTTTTAATTATTAATTTGATAGAATTTAAACCAATTTTCATAGTTTAAGATTTACATGTAATGTAAATTTCTAAAATAATAACTCAGTATGTATATTTTCGCCATATAAGCAATTGGCCCGAACATGGCCTATATAGGTTCAGTTTGTTCCCAATTTGCCGAAACTTGAAAATTGTTCTAATTTAATAGCCCGTAAACTTTTGTGTCTTACTTTGTCAAGAGCTATAGCTATTACTCATTTTTGTATKTTTAGACTTTTAAAGTWCTCTAAAGACACACGAATTGTTARATGACCTCAAGAATGACGAAAGTGGACATGCATTGATTTTTTTCCCCAAACTATCATCAATTAAATGGGCAATTGTAAAATAATACATAAGAAAAACTATTTTTTTTTCAAATAATCTAACTTTATATAAAATGATAAATAGTTCAACCATAAATATACATTATAAGGTTATATCTATTAAGRATAATATAATAATAATATCAATAAACACAACACGCCACAACCATTACTCCATTCCACCTCCCGTCGGCCACTCTCGCCGGAGATCTTTCTGACGACCACCGCTGGAAAATTTTCCGGCAAGTTTTCTTTTTTGGACCAATTTTTTTTGTGTGTGTTTTTTCTCTCAACAAACATAAAATAAGAAATTTCACTATAAAGTAAAAATTTTTTAGTAAGAAATTTTCTTATTTTTTCATACATCAAGTATGAAAATTTCACTATAAAGCGTGATTTTTTATTTCTTTATTTGAATATAAATTAAGAATGTCTTTTTTTTTAGGAATAAGYAAGAGATTTCAATATAAATAAGATTTTTTATTACTTTTTTGAATATAAAATAATAAATTTTCTTACTTTATAGGATATAATGTAAGAAACTTTATTACCTTTTCGATCATAAAATTCGAAACTTRACTATAAAATAATATATAATTGTATTAAATAAGAAATACATAATAACTTGCTATTAAGCAAGAATCTTTTTTTTTTTGGGGGGGCTAAATACAAAGTTTGTAATAAGTAAGAAATATATAACAACATTTGCACATCAATCAAGAAAYTTTTGTAATCAAATAAAATACTTTTTGTTATCAAGTATGAATTTTTGGAAATTAAATAAAAAGAATGTGTATATAGAGTAAGAATTTCGGACATATAGTAAAAAATATTTCCGGTGAACGAAATTATATTTTTAGATATAGTAAGAAATTTGGACTTATAGTAAGAAATATTTAAGGTGACCGAARATATTTTTGGACATTAAGTAAGACATGTTTGGACATATAGTAAAAAATTCAAACATATAGTAAAAAACTGTCTGGGTAGAAAAAAAATTGACTACACTGACTCTATGGACATGTAGTAAGAAATTTAGACATACAGTAAGAAATTTTTTGGGCGAAAAACAAAAAAAAAAACACGCCAAAAATAAGTTTCAGCAGACGAAAAATTTTCTAGTGGTCGGAAATATTTTTCGATGATCGTAAAAAAAGATCGGTGACCGAAATGAATTTTATGGCTGCTGGAAATTTCTTTGGCCAGCCGGCGGTGGCGGCGGCGGCTGGCTGCAGCCACCTGTTGCCCAATTATTATTATTATTATTATTATTATTGTTGTTATTATTATTATTATTATTATTATTATTATTAGTTTTTTAATAGTAAGGGTATTGTGGTATATTCATATTACAATTTTAAACAATTTGATAAAAAGTAGGCACTATTTAACTTAAAATTAGATGTAGAACTAATTGGCAAATGGACCTCCACTTGGAGGACTATTCGACAATTTCCCCTAAATTAAAATAATAGTAATAACCCAAGAGTTTATACACTGAAATATTGAGCTAACTAACATATGATTGTAGTGGTTTCATAAAAAGCAAATTGGGGAATTGAATATTTCAATTTAACTAAACATCACTATTGAGTGTCAAAGAAGCAAGACGTGATCGCCTAACATTATCAAATTCACAACATAAACAATACATGAATCAAAAAGGAGACAAAGTAAATAGATGTCTTCAGCTATCAATGCTATGGTAAAAATCTTATCATCTATTAAAATCTTGATTTTCTCTATCCTAACTTGGAGGCTTCAATTTTGTTTAGCCGGATTCCATCAAGACCGTCTACACTGGATTACATACATTTCCTAAGGGGTTGTTTGGACTAGATTTCGTTGAGATTTTGAATTCTATTATTTAAAATCTTGAGTATTATGAATTCTGTAAATTGTAAGAATCCTTTACTTTTTACTGTATATGTCAAATCATGTTTGGAAAGTGGATGATAATGTATTTTTATATTGTATTTAATGTCAAATCATGTCTAAAAAGTGTATGATAGTGTATTATTATATTGTATTTAGTAATATTTAATTTCTTAAATATAATGATGATGTGATAAAGGAGATGGGTATGAGGTTAGGTGTAATAAATGGTTGGTTGTGGATTAAAAATTAAAGTCATAGAACAAACGAGAATTGGGATTCGAAATCTCAATCCTGGTATTCGCAGTCTCAAACCAAACAAGGCCTAAAGTATGCCCAAGTTTTGATACAAATTCCATTACCATTATTAACCCAGTTTCCGGACCTCAAAGACACCCCCCCCCCCCC
This sequence comes from Phtheirospermum japonicum, assembly GCA_014905375.1. Classification (NCBI taxonomy): domain Eukaryota; kingdom Viridiplantae; phylum Streptophyta; class Magnoliopsida; order Lamiales; family Orobanchaceae; genus Phtheirospermum; species Phtheirospermum japonicum. Next base: position 69,939 of record BMAC01001406.1, read on the forward strand.
CCCCCCTTACCGCACTGAAACCGGCACGAGGTATGGTCATACCGTTGTACAAGCTTAGGTAGCAACACTTGTTTCGCACCCCTTACAATTTCCAACAATTTGATTAACACCCCTAAATTCAATCCACTCACAAAGAGCTCGATGCACAACATCCTTCTCCTTCATAAAATATTTTTGAAGAAAATCCACACATTCCTGGTTTTTTTCGTTTTAATCCGAGTTTCCCTTTGCAACAACCAACAATATATATATATATTAATATATATATATATATATATATATATATGATGAGTCCAAAAAGTTGAACTACTAAATAAAGGGGTACTAACCTCAAAATTGAGATCAGTGACCTAAACGGAACTTCAAATATGACAAAGCGACCTCCAAATCTCTCCACGATCCTCCAAGCGACCTCGCCGTTCCTGCAAAACAGCGCCTAGAACGGGCCGGATTTCGAGCCCGTTAAGGCCCTCCGACGCTTAAGTTAATAAGCGAAAATCACACTTCTTCTCTCTCAATCAATAATATCAATGCACCAAGATAATAAATGCGTAATAAGCATTAACCTTTAAGAAAGAAGCCAAAGGCTCCTTTTATAGGGATAGGAGAAGATTCCCAATATCTAGGGTTACCTTTCATAATAAGAATTCCATTCACACTAGGATTCCACAATCGACTCTCAATTAGGACTCCTCATACATGGCAAGTTCCCATAAACAACAAACTTCTCCATAGATATCCCAATTAAGCCGGGGCATACAGCCCACCAGGCCCATAATAATTCACGTATATCAAATCCACAAACGGGCTCAAGTACTCAGCCCAAATTACAAGAGATCGCGACCCTATATGAAAAGTCATCCCCATACTACAGGTCGCTACTCTTCACAAACAGTCCACTCAAATCATCACAGCTCGCCCACCTCCCAGGGCACACCCTCTCTAGGAAATGAGGTCGCTTTCCACAAATAGTCACATTTATCACATAATTTCACGTATGATTATTTTAGTCCGTATCAGCTAGTCCCCCATGTTCTAGCTGATTGAGGTATGAAATCAGGTAGGACATGTAAACACAAAATTTCAAAAGTATTAACAAACACACAAACAAAACATCAATATATCTTACTAAAGCCCGCATCAGAATCACCCGATTTCAACAAACCGAGCTATAACAGGTCGCAACACGTTCACGCGACCTGAAAGGTATCGAGCTCTCTTCTTAAAAATAATCATAAGTCTCCAAGTATAGCAACTTAGGTTGTACACGAGATGAATCATTACGAGCTCAACATTATTTTTCATAAAGCGACCTGGAAATACCACTGTACCAGCCGACCTCAAAAATGCAAGACCACCATCATAATAAAACCATAAAGTCAAAACATGCTTTCCTCTCTCTGTCCCATCTTACTGACGCTTCATTAAATGCGGCCTGCCACGCGTCACAATCTTAAAATCTCAGCATATAATAAGTTCAGTGGGCCCAAGAATTAATGGCCCAAAATATTCCCTTTGCAAACCCTAATTAATCCTCGCTCCTATCTGTCACATCAGCTTTTCCGTCTCCCCATACAAAAACCTTTTCGCCTCCCCAATTCACCATTTTACGCTATCTCAATTAAAATTTTCACCATTGTCGCTCTGCAAAAAGCTCGCCATATCGCCATTACTCAGGGATCCACCGTTAATTCGCCGCTTACCAGCGATCTATAAGCTCGTCAATATGTGTAAGTCCGCAAATTCTCTTTCAAATTTAATTATACTATCAAAATTTCAACTGCATCTGCTGAGTTATGCTTATTTACTGTGTTATCCCTCCCCTGGATATATCTGACACGAAATAATCATTAGCAACATCCGACAATAACCCCTTAATCCAATCTCTTTCTCCCGACTCCGATCTCGCTGAAAATCTCTTCATTATCGAACAAAGGCCCAAAACCCTTAGCATTACCCTCCTCTGGCCTACGCGACGAGCCAGAGGGTGATGTTTCATGGGAAGAACTTCAAGCCCAAACCGTAGCCAATAATCCCTCTGGCAGCCTCCTCATTCTTACTCTTGAGGCCCCCCTTATCCCAGAAGGCATCCCCTTCGCGAATCGAGGAATCCCGCCTCCTCCGCACACTTCCGAGAGAATCCTGTAACTGTAGATGAATCCCTTTCTTTGGACGACCTGCCCTCATCATCCCTAACAACCAAAGAAGTCAAACATAACTATTGGCTACTTCCTGACCCTAAAAAGCTGGAACATTTTAAACGTATCCTCAACCTTCCTCCCACTGCCAAAATGATTTTACCCGACAGCCCGCATGCCGACCCCATGCGACCTCCTTCTAATCATATTACTTTATTTGATTCCACTATTGGTAGCAGGATTTAGGTTCCCCGCTCACCAATTCTATGTTGAGATCTCTAATATGTATAATATATCACTTCTTCAACTAACTCCCAATTCCATGAAGTACCTGGCCGGATACCTCTTGCTCTGTAAATATTATAATGCCCGCGCCGACCCTGGTTTCTTTCATTTTTGTTTCCAAATAAAGTACCAACAAAACTTTTATCTCTCCTATCGCTTAGGGCGACCTAAATTCCTTACTAGTCCCCCTAATAAAGTCCACGAATGGAAGAAAAACTTTTTCTTCATTCATAATACTGAAGCTTGGCCTTTTATAACCGAGCTGAAAGATCGTACTCCTCCTCAAATCAAACCAACAACCTCCAAAGAAAGCCCCCTGTTATACCAGAAATACTTTGACCAGCTCGTGGAATGGAGCCGATATCCCTTCGACCTGGCTCTCATCACCAACCGCTCCGCCATATTCCGCTACGCGGGCATCGACTCTCGCCCGGTGGATCCGGATCTTGCCATTTCTAACTCTGCATTCGGTGGGTATTGTAGGTTTTGCAATTATATCCATCCATGTGTATTAAAATGAAATTATAACATAATCTCCTTATTTTTCAGTTTCCTTCATCAATTCCTGCGCAGCTGCTCTCCCCGAGGAAAAGAAGAAGCAAGCTACCTCTTCCACAGCTCGCACCATCCTTACCTCCGGCAATACCGACAAGACCATTCGACCAACACTTGAACTGGTCGACGACGAAGAGGAGGTACAGCTGATCCTTCGAAATAAGAAGGGCAAGCGACCTCTGTCAGACGTCCCCAATAGGTCCTTAAACATACGATCCACTAGCCTCTGGTAAGTCGCCCCCGCATTTTTAACCCAAAAGGCATGGATACAAAATAATATGTACCGGTGGAAGTGACGAAACTCACTTTTGGCTGATCTTCTTTGGCAAGAGGTATCTGATGGTATCCCTGCGAAGCATCGATCATACTCAACAGCTCGCACCCAGAGGTAGAGTCCACCAATTGATCAATTCTTGGCAAAGGATAATGATCTTTAGGACAGGCCTTGTTCAAATCTCGAAAATCTATGCACATCCTCCACTTCTGCTCCAGCTTTGGTACCATCACAACATTGGACAAGTACTCAGGGAACTAAATCTCCCTGATATGTCCAGCTTTTAACAGCTTCTGCACCTCCTCCTCAATGATCTTATCGAGCTCGGGTCCGAAATGCCTCCTTTTTTGTTTTACAGGTCTAGCCTCTGGGTCCGCATTCAAATGATGTTGAGCGACCTCTGGTGATACCCCAGTCAACTCCTTCTCCCCAAATGCAAATACATCTCGAAATTCCCTCAACAAGCTAACCATCTCGTCTTTTAATGTTTCAGATAGCAAGGTACCTATCTTCGTAGTATACTCTGGCCGGTCCTCCTCTAAGTAGATCTCCATTAACTCTTCATTCGGCTGGAGAGAGGTTTCTTGTTCTTTTATCTTTTTCGCGCTAAGTATCCCTTCTGGCCGATCACCATCTCTCTCTCGTTTGTTCTCCATCAACCCCCTTCTGACCGCCATTTGGTAACAAGACCTCGCGACCTGTTGCTCAGCAATGACCTCCCCTACCTTGTCACCTACCGGATATTTTATGCTCATGTGATAGGTCGATGTTACAGCCTGAAATGCATTAAGAGCAGGTCGCCCCAATATTACATTGTAGGCCGACCTCCCTCGGATGATCAAAAACTTCAAGTCTTTCTCCATTCGGCTCACACCCTTTCCCAACACTACTTGTAACGTTATCTCGCCTTCCTTATTTACCTGTGCCCCATTGAACGCATATATGGGTGTATTCACAGATCGCTCCCTCTTATCCACCTCCATTTGCTCAAGACAATCTGTGTAGATAATGTTTACCGAACTACCATTGCCTATTAAGATCCTGCTAACTTCATAGCCTGCTACCTCTGCTTCAATCACCAGCGCATCATTATGATCCTCCTGTAGCCCACGCCTATCATTGGGGTTGAAAGATATGATTGGCCCCATCACCTGTGGCTGCCTGCTAACACTAGCGACCTCCCATGTTCTATTGCGAGCTGATTTTAAATGCTTCTTGAGCGCATTATTAGAATCACTATCCGTTGGGCCCCCCGAAATCATATTTATCCTCCCCTTATTTCCCCGGGGCCCTCCGAACTCCTGGTTTCTCTAACGCCCTTGTCTCGCAGCCTGCGCAGGAGGTAGGCCTCCCGGTGGGGGTGGAGGCAACATCCTCCTCTGCTCGCTCGGCTCCTTCTCTTTGTAGATTACCTCCTTCAGATGCCCTGCCTTTATAAGTCTCTCTATCTCCTCCTTGAGGTGTCTGCATTTTTCCGTGAAATGCCCGTAATTGTTATGGAATCGRCAAAAAGAGACAGTTTTCGGATGCRTTGGGAYGGGTGTGCGATCCTCCGGCCACTGTATTAGATCGGGTACTGAACGCTCCATGACACCAAACACCTTAGCTTGTGGTAAAGCCAGTGGTGTGAAATCCTCCTCCCTCCAGATTTTCATATTCGGCTCTTGTCTCGCACTGACCCCAGCATTTGAGGCCAAGAGTCCGTGTATACCTCTTCTATGCTCCCTCCTCGGTTCTCTCTCAGGTGCTCTCTCCCTCGCGTTTGCAACCTCTCTACCGAAACGCAGTCGGTGTTCTTCCTCTTCCTTTTCTACCTGCACGTATTTATGGCATCTCGCGAGAACTTCATCGTACGTGCGAGCTTCTTTCTTTACCAGCGACCTCCGCAAATCCTCCCTCCTTAAACCTTGATGCAAAGCTCCGGCTTTCATCTCATCCGTGGCGGTAGGGACCTCCAAAGTAGCATTGGTAAACCTATTAACATACTGTTTCAGTGTCTCGTCAGGCCGCTGTACCATTGTGAAGAGCGACTGGGCTGTCTTCACGCTCTGCCTGACGCTAGAGAACTGCTTCAGGAAGGCAGCTCGCAACACCTGATAACTCGTAATTTTACCGCTTGGGAGTTGGTAAAACCAATTTTGTGCAATCCCTCTCAAGGTGGACACAAAGGCTCGACATGCCACAGCCCCCGTATAGTTATGCATCATCCTCGCATTTTCAAACAGCTGCAAGTGTGYGACTGGATCAGTCGTTCCCCRGTACTGAAAGTCTAACTCCTTATAATTTCGAGGCATCGCTGCGTGCATCATCTCTTCTGAAAAGGGATGCCCTTCCTCCCCTTCCAACYTTTCTCCATCCATCCGCTTCTGCAATTTCAGCATGGCCTCCTGCAACTCTCTGAAGGCCTTAGTATGTGGTCCCACCTCGCTCTCTTCTCTTCTCCCCCTATGACCTCTGTCACCTTTTCGCGACCTCCCCCGAGAGCCACTACTTGAGTCTGAGGTAGGGTTATTGCTCCCACTATCATCCTTATAATGCTTGCGACCTCTACCCTTGTAACGATCTCGCCTTAGCTTTATCCTCCTCCGTGTGTGAACACGAGAATCTACGGATGAGGAGGAACTAGAGATATCTCCTTTCTTTCTCTTGCTAAACCCCTTCTTCTTCTTCGCCTCCCCACCCGTTGACTCTCCCTCTTTATCAACGTTTAACTTCTTGCTCTTATCCTTCCCCTTGCTCAGCTCGCACTCCAAATATTTACGCAACTCCTCCTGCTTTTCAACAGGTACGAAGTCCATAAGCCCCTCCAAGAATTCCTTCTTGCCTTGATCGGGTACCTCCTTCGATGGTTTTCCCCCTCCTGTTGCCTCGGAGATCAATTTTTGTGGTTCTACCCCAGGCGTCTGCTTCTCCATCTCTTCCGCCAGCCCCCTTCCAACTTGCTTTTTAGGAGAAGGTGTAGGCATATTGCCCGCGTCTCGAATCAGAGGACTCATACGAGGGTACTCCTGGTCCTCCCCTAGGACATCTTTCCCGCCAAGATGTATGAATCTATTCTTTCTCTTCTTAGTGTTGGACCCGGATCCGTAATTCAAAACTTTCGGTGTTATGTTCTTCTCCTTCATGTTTTGTTTATGCAGTCTCTCACGCCTTTCACTCAAAGACTCGATGTCTCTCTTTCCCACAGACGGCGCCAATTCGATGAGTCCAAAAAGTTGAACTACCAAATAAAGGGGGTACTAACCTCAAAATTGAGATCAGCGACCTAAACGGAACTTCAAATACGTCAAAGTGACCTTCCCAATCTCTCACGATCCTCCAAGCGACCTCGCCGATCCTGCAAAACAACGCCTAGAACGGGCCGAATTTCGAGCCCGTTAAGGCCCTCCGACGCTTAAGTTAATAAGCGAAAATCACACTTCTTCTTTCTCAATCAATAATATTAATGCACCAAGATAATNAAGCACTGATGAAGAATATATATTTCAGATTTATGATGTTATTAATGTAGTATTGATTTCTTCTTTCTGGGATTACAAATAATTTTTAAGTAAGTTATTGATGATGATATGTGTATGGTTTATGTGATGGTATCTGTATAGTCTGTGTGATGGTTTGTGCATGGTAAGTGTGATCATATTTGACTATGTTATTCTTTATACTTCACAAGCACTGATGATGAATATATATTTGTAATTTGTGGTGTTATTAATGTAATATTGATTTCTTATTTCTAGAATTACAAATGAATTTTAAGAAGTTGTTTATGATGATATGTGTATGGTTTATGTGATGGTATCTTCATAGTCTGTGTAATGATATCTTTCTATTCTGTATGATGGTATGTGCATGGTCTGTGTGATGATATATGAATATGTTATTTTTAAAATTCAGAAGCATTGATGAAGAATATATATTTCTGATTTGTGATGTTATTAATGTAGTATTGATTTCTTCTTTCTGGGATTACAAATGAATTTTAAAGAAGTTAATGATGATGATATGTGTATGATTTATTTGATGGTATGTGCATAGTCTGTGTGATGGTATGTGCATAGCTTGTATGATGGTATGTTCATGATCTGTGTGATAATCTATGAATATGTTGTTATTTATATTTCACAAAAACTGATGATAAGTATATATTTTGTGATTTTTGATGTTATTATTTATTTTTCACAAAGTAAAAAATTTGACTTGCTTATACATGTCTTTTTTACAGAAGAGTAGTGATCTTGTTGACATTCAAGAGGAGTCAACAAACAAATTGGTGCAAGTCTTGGGAAAAATGACTGAACCAGTTCATCAGTTCAGAGATGTAATGGATGAGATTGGAAAAACTGAAACGACAAACGATATTCTGATGACACCATTTGAACTGATATTAAGCTGTAAAGAGAAAGAACCAATTCAAGACCACCAAGAAACAAGCCAGAAAACACCATCCAAAAHWCCACCAWCTCAAAAATCACCACCTGCAAAATCACCTAACCAAAAAACCAGTTGCATATTAGATGATGATATGTTTGATGATCCAGAAATTGCAGCTGGAATTTTTGAGTTGTGGGACGCTTTATGCAAACCTAAAAAGGTGACCAAGAGAGAGGTTCCAAATGGAATATCACCACCGACGTTTTCATTAGGACTTGAAGACATTGAACCCATGGGAAATTTTTTTGCTGATGATCATGTTGGTGGTGGTGATGGTGATGATAATGGTGATGGTGATGGTAATGGTGGTGGTAATGTTGATGATGACGTTGATTGTAATAATAATAGTGATGATGCTGATGGTGATAGTGATCATGAAGAGAATGATGCTCATGAAGAGAATGATGCTGAAATTGAGAATGTGACCCCAATTGATGAGTTGAAATTCAAAAGGTATTTAACTATAATATTTTTTTAAAGTTATATATTA
>BMAC01001406.1:87719-111777 GCA_014905375.1 Phtheirospermum japonicum
ACAGATTCAGGTTTTCAGAGTTTTTCTTTTTTTCTAAAGTAAATTCTGATGATATTTTTATTGTTAGTGCGATACGTAGTATCATGCACCAACAAATCACCAAATAATTCATAATCCTGCCGCATACGACCATCTCTCCAAAAAAAACTACAAAGCCTAGACTCATTATCAACCTCAAAATCAAAAAAAAAGTCCTTCTCATTAGCTTGCCTATTTTTAAAAATTTGAATTAAAGAATTCGAATCTGTACCGTCAAATGCATTTGATTTACTTAATGCATTATATGCATCTCTTACGCTAAACCCTAAAAAAGGAGAACCACCGGACTGGTTTTTCAAAACCCAAACACCATCGTCCACACTAACACCACTTTTTTTTAATTCTTTAAGGTAAGCAAGTTGAGTCGGACAAATATTTCTATGGGATGGAAGAAGATGACTTGAAGTAGGTGGACATAATGTATGGTTATGCTCGTTTTTATGTGCAGTAACAACCCACAAACCACAACGATCAATATCAAACCGAATGAAAGAAGGACAGCCTGTTCTCACATCTAATTTCGTATAAGACCTAATTTTTTTTGAAACTTGTTTCCGACCAGCCTTAGAACAAAGAAACATTTTCATAGAAATTGAGCCATCAACCCTCTTCCTATCCTTCCCCTTCCTAACACTAAACCCAACCCTAAACGCATGATCATTATACAAATTATAAGCCTCATCAACAGAATTCTAATAATGCCAACCAAATCATCATCACGCATTGCTCTCTCAGCTGACTGACAACCATCATTCACTACATAATACAAGAAAATAAAACAAACTAAAAATATGTGAATAATACAAATATTAATCACATATTAATACCATATAGCATCACATAAAACTGAGACAACTCATCATATATTACATTCAGATGGCATCAAATACATACTGACATATCATCACATCTACATTCAGTTATAATCACATTCTACATTTCAGGTATAATCACATTGTACATTCAGATATCATCACATTCTACTTTCAGATATCATCACCTATAGACTAACATATCACCACATTCTACATTCAGATATCATCCCTCCAAAAACAACCCCTGCAGCCGAGGTTGATGAACAACTCTGGTCGAGCTTGGATTCTATAGTCCTCCAATGGATCTATGGAACGATCTCGAACGATCTTCTACACACCATCCTGGAACCGGACGTGACTGCACAACATGCCTGGGAACAACTACAAAGCATCTTCCAGGATAACAAAAGTTCTGGCGCCGTTTATTTGGAAAACCAATTTACCCAGGTTCGTCTCGATGATTTTCCCAATATTTCTGCATATTTCCAGGAACTTAAGATGCTTGCGGATCAACTATCCAATGTTGGTGCCCCTATTTCGAATCAAAGGTTAGTTCTCCAATTAGTTGCGGGTTTAAATGAAAACTATGATGGTGTTGCAACTTTCATCCAACAAACTGATCCGCTGCCCAAATTTTATGAGGATCGCTCACGTCTTATTCTCAAAGAAACACGCAAGGCCAAACAAACTGCGGCTGCCACAACCGTCGCGGACTCCGCGCTCTTGGCCACCAACTCTGCCAACGACTCGACTTCAGCATCCGTCAAAAATCCCTCCTCCGGATTTGGCACCACTCAACCACGATACAATAAAAATAGCCAGCGTCGAGGTACTTTTCGTGGTCGAGGCCGAAACAGCAATGGACGTGGTCGGGGCTGCAATGGACATCACCACGGACCTAATGCTACCGGGCTGCAGCAGCCATATCACCGTCCATGGCAACAACAGTAGCCCCCGTTGGCCCAATACCAGCCGTGGGCATCATGAACACCACAACCGTGGGCCACTCCACCCTGTCCCTATCCCACATCATCAATGGCCCAACCTACTGTATCCCGTTAGTCCGGCATCCTTGGTACGCGCCCTCAGCACGCATACAATGTCCAGGCACCACCAATGTATGCTCCCACAGATATTGAGCAATCCATGCACACCATGTCACTCCAGCCGCCAAACGATAATGGCTGGTACATGGATACAGGAGCAACATCCCACATGACGGGATCCGAAGGTACTCTTACATCTTATTTTAATACGCCCATTAATCGTAATATCATTGTCGGTAGTGGTCAAGAAATTCCTATTTGTGGTCATGGTCAGACTACTTTAAACCCACAAATCCACCGTTAAAATTAAATAATGTATTGCATGCTCCTAAACTTATTAAAAACTTTATTTTAGTACGTCGTTTCACCATTGATAATAATGTCACTGTTGAGTTTGACCCCCTTGGATTTTCTGTGAAGGACATTCAAACAAGGACACCCCTAATGAGATGTGATAACACTGGTGATCTATACCCCATCACCAACAACCCTCAAGCCAACCTTGCGACTCTTTCTTCCGTTTGATGGCATAATCGTTTGGGACATCCAGGAGCACCTGTTTTAAGCTCCTTGTTGAAAAATAATATTATTGCATGCAAACAATTTCCACGCTCTTACGTTTGTGACTCTTGTGTTTTTGGCAAACTTATTAAATTACCTTTTATTTCGTCATTATCTTGCACTATGTTGCCATTTGATATTGTACACAGTGATTTATGGACTTCACCTATTTTGAGTACGGCGGGACATAAATACTATATTCTTCTACTTGACGACCACACAAATTTTCTTTGGACTTTTTCCATCGGCCAAAAATCTCAAGTTTACTCGATTTTCTCATCCTTTAGTACTCACATCCAAACCCAATTTGAGAAAAATATAAAAATCTCTCAATGTGATAACGGGAAGGAATTTAATAATGGCCTCTTCAAACGTTTTTGCCACCAAAATGGTATGGTTTTCCGCTTTTCATGTCCGTATACTTTCTCTCAAAATGGTAAAGCCGAACGTAAAATCCGAGCCATCTATAATTTGATACGTACTCTCCTTTCTCACGCCTCTTTACCTCCCTCATTTTGTCACCACGCACTCCAAATGGCGACGTATCTTTTAAATATTTTACCTTCAAAACTACTCGCTAATTTTTCTCCTACTCAACTTCTATATTGACGTACTCCCTCATACATACATCTGTGCATTTTTGGATGTTTGTGTTATCCTCTTTTTCCCTCCACCACAATAAATAAACTTCAACCCCATTCCACTCCATGTGTATTTTTGGGATATACCACTACTCACCGCGGATACAAGTGTTATGACCACTCCAGCAGTAAAATTATCTTATCTCGACATGTCACTTTTGACGAGTCACGAATTCCGTTCGCCAATATTCATTCTCCAACTCCTTCATCCTACAATTTCTTGGACGACGGAATCAGTAACATAGTCCACCATTTTCATCAATTGGAGCAAACCACGACACTCAGCAGCCTATCAAATACAGACACAAGCAGTTCAACAACCCCGCCCCATTCACCCATCTCACCATCCAACTCACCAAATACACTCGGCAGCCCACTCCATGCTAATGGGCCCAACTCACATGCTCTGGATATCCAACCCACGCGACAGCCCAACCCAATAACCTCTTCCCACTCTACCACCGGTCCAGCAGCCCACTCTCGATCAGACGCACATTCGATGCAACCACGAACCATGACAACCCGAAGCATATATGGCATATTTAAACCAAACCGACAATTAAATTTAACATCTTCAGTTATGCCATCACCTCTTCCCTATAATCCTAAACTTGCCTTATCTGACCCGAATTGGAAATCGGCAATGATAGACGAATTTAATGCGCTTATTAAAAATAAGACGTGGGAGTTGGTGCCCCTTCCTTATGATATTAATATTATACGTTGTATGTTGATTTTTTGTCATAAAATAAATTCTAATGGTTCTTTTGAGCGGTACAAGGCTCGTCTTGTAGGGGATGGCAGGTCTCAGCGAGTTGGGATCGACTGCAATGACACCTTTAGCCCAGTGGTGTAACTGGCTACAATTCGGACAGTTCTCAGCATTGCCCTATCAAATTCTTGGTCTGTTCATCAACTGGATGTGAAAAATGCCTTCTTGCATGTGCACCTTCGCGAAACCGTCTACATACATCAACCGTTGGGTTTTTGAGATCCAATTTATCCGGACTACGTGTGCCTCTTAAAAAAATCCATATCCGACCTCAAACAAGCTCCTCGAGCATGGTACCAATGATTTACTGATTTCGTCTCCACTATTGGTTTTTCGCATAGTAAATGTGATCATTCATTATTCATCCATCGCCAAGGGAATAATACCGCATACATTCTTCTTTACATTGATGACATCATTCTCACTGATTCATCTGACTCTCTACGCACATCCATTATCTCATTACTTGCTTCGGAGTTTGCTATGAAGGACCTTGGTCCTCTTAGCTATTTTTTGGGCATTGCAGTCATTCAACACAAGGACTGTTTGTTTCTCTCCCAACAAAAATATGCTGAGGAGATTCTTGAACGGGCTGGTATGATCTGCTGTAAGCCTTCACACACACCGGTGGACACCAAGGCTAAACTTAGCACCTCTTTGGGTCCTCCTTTTGGTGATCCTACCCAATATCGCATCCTCGTCGGGGCACTGCAATATCTCACTTTCACGAGACCCGACATCTCTTACRCTGTACAACAAATTTGCCTTCATATGCAYGATCTGAGGGCAGACCACATGAATGCTCTAAAACGTATTTTATGATACTTACGAGGCACATTGGACCMTGGCTTAYATCTTTACAGAACCTCCGTTTCCACTCTTATGTCATACACTGATGCCGATTGGGGTGGTTGCCCAGACACTCGACGTTCAACATCCGGCTATTGTGTGTCTCTTGGAGACAACTTAATCTCTTGGTCYTCCAAACGACAACCKACTCTGTCAYGATCAAGTGCTGAAGCCGAATACTGAGGGGTGGCTAATGTTGTCTCTGAATCCTGTTGKATCCRAAATCTCCTTTTTTRAACTTTATCRCCCCATCCACAAGGCTACATTCGTCTATTGCGATAATGTTAGTACGATATATCTTTCTGGTAACCCCGTTCAACACCAACGCACAAAAATATATTGAGATGGATATCCATTTCGTACGTGAAAAGGTTGCTCGAGGTCAAGTCCGTGTTCTTCATGTTCCATCCCGCTACCAAGTTGTCGACATATTCACTAAAGCGCTCCCGCGTATCCTGTTTGATGAATTTCGAGCCAATCTAAGCGTTCGTAGCCCTCCCGCTTCGATTGCGGGGGTGTGATAGACCATATATATATAATCATACCATATAATCTGTATTAATTGTAAGGCGTATGTTTAGAAACTAATTATCTTAATTGTAGCCTAATTATACTCTTATAGAGTTGTATATATTTTGACAAGATTAATGAGAACAGACACGGATGATTTCCTTCAGATTCGAAGTTAGGCCTCCACCACATTCCAAGATATTCTCCAATCTAAATATTAAAAAATAAAAATGAAATTACCAAATTTAAATAATTAGATTCAATTTTAAAATTGAAAATTTACAAACCTTCCATCTAGGGCCACAACCCTCTTCACTAGCAGATAACTTGCTCGAGAGCTTGCGTTTTAAGTAAACAATATCTGATGCACAACACGAATGTTATTATTCTTAACCATAACGTTATATTTCTAATCAATTTTGAAGTCTGTGATGACTCAACATTATAGTGTGTTTACCGATTCACCTGGCCGTAATCTGTTGGAATTCGTAGAGACAAACATTATGTTCTTACGGCGGAGGTTTTAAAATTTTAGATTCAACAGATTCATACTGTGAACGAATATATTTCTACAATAAATAATCAAGAGGAAATATGAAAACCTTACAGTAAATCCAGATTCGAATTCAACACTGAGGTATCCACGCAATTACTCAAACTCAAGAGGATTTGTTATGATGTTTTTCTAAAACTCATTATTCAACTTATGACTTTATGTTATATTTATTAGGAAAGTTCTCAACTACTCCAAAAGAGAAAAAAATATTCCCTACTAGTCCTACTAAATTTAAAATTCCCTAAAAATCCTACGATTCCTAATGTAGACAATATTACCCTGTGAGATTGATACCCGTATGCCACGCTAGTGAAATTGAACATTATCTGATAATATTTCTCCTTCTTGTCAATAACTCGTAAATAAAGCAAATTCAAAAATTCTTATTTTTCTCCATCTCGAACAAACCTTTACAATTCCAAACTGGAAATGATAATTCCAAACTGAATCGTTTCAACCTTACGTCAAAATCAAATCCCTCACCCTGCGTAATTTGAAACAAGAAAGGATAATCCAAAATTGATTCTGATTGGAACCTCCGTCCAAATCAAATCCCTTACCCAGCGGAAACTGAAACTGTAAAACAGAATTCGAAACTGACTTAATGAAATCTTCGGTCCAAATTAAATCCCTTCCTCTGCGCAAATTAATACTGCAAATCGACATGCTGAACTGAAAAGGCCTCACAAACCCGTGGATGAATTGATAGGAATGCAACACCCTACTTTGCTCCAAATAATCCCATAACCTACGCCCATGGAAGGGATTCATGAATTGATTCTGGGTGAATCAATTATTGCAAAAACTCTTCAAAGGTTGGTTTCATAGTTCCTATAAATAACCCTGGTTATATGTCGACGATGGCGAAGAAGAATCCATGGACCAAGTAAGTTTTGTAAATTTTGCTATAAAATTCCCAAGTTTTTGTTCTAGCTTTTCAATTAGTTTGTAATTGTTTTCTAATGAATTCGGACTATGCATGTGTGTATCTAAGCAATAATAAAACATTTTCTGTGAATAGCGTGTGTGCTTTCAATTGTCAAAGTATTCAATGATTTATGTGTTTGGAATTTATTTGAACATCAGTTTTGAATTTGTGTTTTGTATTTGGTATAGTTTGTAGGTGGTATTTTAAGGGAAAATTAAGTGGAATACAGGTCTCTTGTTTTATAAACAAATTGTAAACTACCCGGCTATCTAGTTTTCAATTAGTCGAAATTCGCCTTAATCTATTGCGAAAATCAATACTATGGAATTGAATCAGTATTATTGAATTGCATGTTATGTATTTTGGAATTGAATCAGTAGTTCGAAAAATGTAGCTGAGGTAGTTTGTTACGGAGTCTGTAGTTTGGAAGCTGTAGTTTAGATATATAGCTTACATAAATAGCAGTTGTCGTTGTGATCGTCGATGTCATTTAGCTTGAAAATGTGATTTCTTAATTACAAACTACTCTATTAAAAAATTTCATGTTGAATAAGTAGTTTGCAATTTGTATCTGTTTTAGTTTGGATAAGTATTTTGGATGAGTAGTTTTGATAATTACAAACTACTCTGTCACTGCGTAATTACAAACTACTCAGTTGTTTGGAATTGTATGTTGACTATTTTGGAATTGAATAAGTAGTTTGGAATATGTAGATGTGGTAGTTTGGTACTGAGTTTGGAAATAAGGGTGTTACGTAGATTGGAATTATATATGTTAGACGGCAGTGTAACAGCTTTGTGATTTATGTAGTTTGCAGTTGTTTGACAGAGTAGTTCCTAATCTTTAATTGCAAATTTCAACTGAGTATTTTGGAGTTAAATATGTTAGACGACATTTAAACAGTTATGTGGTTTATGTAGTTCGTAATCTTTAAATTGAAATTTTCCACATTGTAGTTTGGGGTTATAAATGTTAGACGACAGTTTAACAGCTTTGTGATTTATGTAGTTTGCAATTGCTTGACAGGGTAACTCCTAATCTTTAATTGCAAATCTTAACTGAGTATTTTGGAATTATGAATGTTAGACGGCAGTTTATAGTTACTTGGTTTGTGTAGTTGGTGATTCTTGAACATAGTAGTTCGTAATCTTTAAATTCAATTTGTTTTGTTTATTTATTTTTAATTCATGAATATTAACATCTATAGTTTGAGATTCCAAACCACTGATACAATTTTTAGATTATAGGCCTACATTAATGTAGTTTGGGATTATAAAGGCCAGAATACCTAAACTTTGTAAATGTAGTTTGGAATTATAAATTTTAAACTACATTAACTAACTAAACTACGTAATATACATTTATGTAGTTAGGAATTTTAAATTCCAAACTACATAAATTACATGAACTTGATATACTTTTCATTATGGTTGTATCTTATTCATCTAGTTGAAACTGCACTATTTGTATGTGAATACGGGACCCCGGGCAAATATTGATCCCGATTAGGACAACAAAGAAGAAAGAGTAAGAAATTGAGGACTAATTTGAGTACTGTGTATTTATATATGTGGATATGTAGCTTACTGTACTGTATGTTGGTTGTATGTGGTGTGAATATCACATTGTTCGTCATTCCATCAAATGAAACCTACAATCGACTAATGTACTGAGAGAGTTTTTTTTCAGGCAATTCAGATGCAGCATGTTAAGTATTGTCACCGTATTTACAGATTACAAGGATAAAACAAATGCCAAACATCTTGAGGTCATTAAGAGGACGCCATTTTATCGTTTGTTCAAGTGCATCTACCTACGGAGGATAGATTCTTCTGATTATCGTAGGGTAGATAATATCACCGAATACATCATGCACGTTTTTAATCCTAGAACCCGTAGATTTAGGTTAGGTAGTACAGAAGTAGGTATAACAAAAAATGATGTGCAACTCATATTCGGTATTCAAGATGGTGATAGAGAAATAGATTTATTTAAGTGAAAGATGAGAGAGTGGAGCTTCTGCACGAGGATGTTCACTGGTGACACTGTTTTGAATCAGAAGCTCATCAAAGACAATATAAAGAAGTTGCTGAGTAGACATGGTGATGAACACCGATGATGTTGTGCGGCTTTTCTGCCTCCTTTTGTTTGCAACTATTTTTTTCTCCCGTAACGGGGTTACACTAACATGGGGTTGGGTGGAGTTCATCTAAAACATTGATGATATGATCAAGTATAATTGGAGCGGTAAGATATAAAGTTTACTCATCGATTCAATGGTTTCCATCCATGAACATCCATATCAAGTTAAAGGTTGTACGATATTACTCTTAGTACGTTAATTACCCATTAACCTAATTTAACCATAAATCTGTTTGACAACTTACAATAATGAGTGGAATATTTATTAAATTTCTCGAATACATGCAGTACTTGCTATGCATGAGAGTATCATAGACGAAAGAGATGATCTTCTGTCTAGGGTTCCATGGGTGGTGAAATGGCACCTACCGAAGCTGAAAGATGTGGTGATGGAGGGGCTATTATTGGAGATTGGACAAGAGCATGTATTATTCTAGTGTGAAATGGTAATGGATTAAGAGTATGGTAGGAATAGATAATCATAGAGTATTTCATATATCTGTTATCTTGTTTGGGATTAAATTGTCACGGCTTTTTAATCAATTTAATGTCATATATTCTTTCGATTCTGTGTGATATGAGTTCGTAACACGACTAAACAAAGATAGTTCGATACAATAGTTCGTAATTATATACTTGACTAAGCAAAGGTGTTTGTAATTTTGTTCATCTTAGTTTATAATTTTAGTAGAGTACGCAATCTGAACTAAGTAGTTCGCAAATTCTTTACAAAGTAGTGAGTAATTTTTCATGCAATAATATTTCATAAATCTTTCTCATGTAGATGATACAACTATTTTGTACAGTCGCTACACTGGTTAGTAATAATATACATGATCATACAAAGGTAGTTCGTAATTATAATAATATCAGATTATAATTATAGCAGAGTTCACAATCTGAACTAAGTAGTTTATAATTTTTTCTAGAGTAGTTCCTAATACTCGTGTAATAGTATTACAGATTTTTTCAAATCTCTCACAATTAGAACTACAAGGGTCTGTTATAGGCGTTCATGGGTTTGTGGTTGAGTTAATGTCCCTTTTGTTTTCCCGATTGCTTGCGATATGAGTTCATTACACGGCCTTAGAGAAATAGATATTTGTGGATGATTAGTTTGATAAATCCCATTAGAGTAGTTTCTATGCCTTGTATCTTGGTGGTGGTGTTTAGTTTGTTTTCTATTACATGGTATGATTATAGTAGATTTGAAGATATGATTTTTTTTATGTGTTTAACTAATAGACCTGCGCACAAAATTAATCTAAATTCATTTTTGTATAGGTTGTTGCTTGAGAACTCCATCTGACCACGCTTGAATTGATAATTTATGAAGGAGTGAAGAATTCGAAAGCCAGCAAGAAGGACCTAGAAGGGAAGAGGCCTGGAAAAGTTGAAGAGTGTAGTAATAATGGTGAAAGTCGTGCAGGAAATGGTGAAAGCGGTCGAGAACAAGAATTTAAAAGTCTCGAGGGAGAGGCCATCGTGGGACAGAAGCTATATGCATCCCTCTTGAAAACTCACAATGAGCTGAAGTCAAGATATGAAAGAGTGGAGGACGAAAACAGAGGGTTTAAAGAACAAATAAAAAGTTTGTAAGGCGTTTGTGAAGCTATACATGCAGTACCTATTAGTATCTCAGAAATAATACTAGATGGCGAGAAAATGCCATACAGTGAGCTTGTGTTCAAGTTGAAGAGAGCAGAAGAAGAATTAAAAAGAAAGGATGAAAATATGTGGCAGGTGAGTGAAGAGCTAGCGACGAAGATGACTCAACTGTCTGAGCTCCGCGGAGAATATGATTTAAGGGCTAAGGAGCTTCGGGAATCGAAGAAAAACTTTCTCGACTTGAGTTGAATCTTGAGGAGAAGAAAAAGCTCAGTCGAACACAATCAAAATCGATTATCAATCTCGAAGACAGGTTAACCAAAAACACCATATATGGAGTAATTTTATTTTCTCTTTTAATATGATCATAAACTCAGAAAATATCACCACAATATTTTCTAAATACCTCAATATAGTAAAACATCTTAGTATTAGTTAATGTTCCCATATAATTTGGGATGTTTGTTTTTGCTCCAGGGGCATAAATATACAAAACAATATTGTGTAATTCTATAATGAGATATAAAATATTTTTGGGGGAATTGCGAACTAGTTTGTTGTAGTGTAACTACTCTGTAATACTAGTACATGAGTATTACTAACTACTCCAAGAAAAATTCAAAAAAACTAATTCGGATTGCAAACTCTCATAAAAATGTAATACGTGGATAAATATAATTACGAACTACTTTTGTTTAGTCATGTATATAATTACGAACTAGTGTAGCGACTGTAAAATATGCTTGTATCATCTACATGACAAATCTGTATGAAATGCTATTGCATGATTAATTACGAACTACTCTTTTTAAAAATTGCAAACTACTTAATTGAGATTGCGAAGTCTGCCAGCATTATAAATTGAGATGAATATAAATACGAGCTACCTTTGTCTAGTCATGTATATAATTACGAACTAGTGTAACTATTATAAAAGGTACTTGTATCATCTACATGGCAAAAATACTCATGAAATACTATTAAATTAGTAATAACGAACTACTCTGTTAAAAGTTGCAAACTACTTAGTTCAGATTGCGAACTAAGTTRAAATTATTAAATGAGATGAATATTGTATTTTAATCTATGTATTTTATTTATATTTTAGTCTTTGTGGAGCCACAAACAGTCAGTAACGTGTTGTATATTTTTGTAAAGGTGGTATAAGGATGTAGTTCAGCCGATAGTGCACGCCGTAACATAAGAACATCCTGCCACTAGTGCGGATCTACATTCTAACCGTATTTCAGAAGCTATAAATGCTACATTGGTGAATCAGAATTCAATGATACAGAGAATTAAGAGAAAATAGAGGAAAGTTGTGGTTGACGAAGACTTCGAGTATGGGCCAAATCCAGCTCAACGAAAAAAACAAGTGTCGATTGTTTCAAGTGATGTGTTGAAGTATACAAATAAAGTTGATTTTCTAAGGATGCTTAAAAACGAATTTAGTGGGCATTGCGCACAATACTTATCCGACAAATGCCTGACTGTTTTCTTAGATAAATACAACAAGGGACCTAAGTAAGTGGTCATACCATTCTCTATTATCCCTTATCAAATGAAATGCAATTTAATTGATTTGCTTTTATTATCTGTGCAGCGAGACAATTTACCACGATGAAGAATCTGTTGTCATTGTGACAGTGAAACAAATCATGGACTTACTAAAGGGAGTGTACATCAGCAACTGCGTAAGTGTAATTGGTCCTATAAATGCTATAAATAATAATCTATATTATTAGACTGTGGTGTGAGTTTCGATAATACTTACTTATGTCGTGTTGTACAATTCTATATAATCACATGTACATGGAAAAGGTCATTGATGCTTATGGAGGACACCTAATGAGGACTTGTAGAACACATAAAATAATCACGATTGTTCGAGCGGATTGTTGGGTAAGAATCTTCACAGGTAGTAGTAATGATGATGATTTAATTTTTTCTAGCATCGATTTATAACAAAAAGTATGTCTATTTTATGCAGACGCGTATCGTTCGGTTCAGTAKGAAACAATTGATAAATGAAKTTGTGACAGCCTCACGGGATGARGAGGCACTAATTTTGTTWCCAATTTTRTCAACGGGGAATGATAGTGGCYTAGGCGCYAACCACTGAACATTGTTGGTTTTGGACGTAGCGAGTGAGCATTGGAGGTTTTACAATTCTAAGAGGCCCCGTAAGAGCACTAAAAAAGATAAGTACATYGCYGACGCGGTGAAACTTGTRCGTTTTTGTAAATCAGTCCTGAATAATAAACTAGTTTTAAAGAAATTAAAAACTAATCTTTCACAATACAAAACTATTCTTGCATACCTAGGTTGGTACTGAATATGCAGTTTGTGATTRGCTGACTCATTAGTATGAAGGTTSAAGATCATTAGAAGTAGAACATTTTTAAAACTACTTCTGAAAAATCCAAAACTACTTTATTCAGTTTWACAAACATACTCAAAACTACTMTTAAAAATATTAAACTAGTTTTATAAGAATCAAAAATACTGATTCAAAAATATAAAAATACTCTCGCTAAATAGCTTGGAACCGAATCTTCAGTTTTGAAAATAAACTAACATTCACAAATTCAAAACTACTTCTGAAACATTCCAAACTACTCTATTCAATTTACAAACAGATTCAAAACTACTCTTAAAAAAATAAACTAGTTTTATAATAATCAAAACTACTGTTTCAAAAATATTAAACCACTCTTGATTAAATAGCTTGGAATCAAATCTTCAGTTTTGAAACTAAACTAACGTTCACGAATTCAAAACTACTTGTGAAACATTCCAAACTACTCTATTCAATTTTACAAACAGATCCAAAACTACTCTTAAAAATAATAAATTAGTTTTGTGAAAATCAAAACTACTGATTCAAAAATATAAAACTAATCTTCATTAAATATCTTGGAACCGAAACTTCAGTTTTGAAAATAAAACGTTCACAAATTCAAAACTACATCTGAAATATTCCAAACTACTCTATTCAATTTTAAAAAGTAGTTTGTAAAATATGAAATCGGTCAAACTGTTATATTTTTCGTGAATGCCGAAGACGATCATTGATGCTAAGTCGGGGGAAAATGCAAAAGTACACCTCCATCTCTCAACGCAACAATGTGAACTACCGTTTATCCCGGTTAATGGATTACCTTCGCAAGGGCAGACGTAAGAAAATTAGAATCTGAATAATTTTTAATTGAAATTATGTAAACTACATTTTTTTAGTGATAAAAAATGTTTGTGTGAATTATGCAGGAGTGACTGTGTGATGTTCACATGCTACTTCATGAAGCATGTAGTGTTGAAACAAGACTTTCCCGTGGACTTTGATAGTGATGTCACGAATAGGTGATTTGTACATATTTGTATGTGATTTTCGTGTGTTTTTTGCATTGCGTTTTGTGTGTTTTGTCGGGTTTTAGGTTTCTATTCTTCTTGTTTCTCTTCTTTTTAGTATTTCTCGTTTCTTATCTCATTTTATATTTTTCTCCTTTATTTTATAAGTAATAGTCTAATTATGTTTAATTTTCTCTTTCAGCTTCGAGACGATGAAGATTGGAAGAGCAATGTGCTGAGCTGACACTGGGTTATCCAGTGTCCGAGTCCTACCGACACTAGCTGCCGACGCCCGCAGCTAGCACTCGTGTCGACGCTGGGAGCCGCCCGCGTTGACTGACGCACCCGTCGACGCTCCTGTGCCTCAAGCCGATGAAAGTCTCTATGAGCGTCGACAACTTCCCTATCGACCGACGCACTATGCGCTGACACCAGCAAGCCGCACGCGTCGACGCCGAGCCTGGCACGCATCGATCGACGCCTTCGGTAGTTTAGCAGTTATTTTCGGGAAAACTTATAAAAACCCATCTTTTTCTTCATAATCAGTGTGGCTGAACTTGGGGGGAAGGTTTAGAAATTGCAGAGATCCCTCGGTTCTTGTCCCCTTTTAGATCACACGCATGATTAGGGTTGAAGAGTTGAAGATCAAGTTCAAGTCTTCGTCTCCTTGTTTGTTCTTCGTTTTCGTTTTACTTTTGAGTTGTTTAAATTTTAGTTTCTCAGATTTTAGATGTTATATTAGTTTTTCAGACTTTAGATGTTAGATATATTAGTTTGTAGTTAGTAGTTTAATTTCTCGTTTGAACATCGTTACTTTTCTCGGTCAATTTTGTAAGCTTTCATTTTCTCGTTTTTGATGCTTAGTAATTTGTAGGTTTTTAATTGTATGTTTATTAGAGTAATTATTCCGTTGAATTCCTTTGATGCTTAAGTTTAAATGCTTTCGTTGAAATTATGCTATTGATCATGTTAATGTTTTTCGGCTAAATTATGATTCTAGTGCCTAGGGCCATTTAGAGCCATCGGGATTGACAACCCTGATCATGGAGATGATTCTGGCGCACTAGAACCCTCACTTTCTTAATCGTTTTAAAGTCTTTTGATTTTATTTAATTGTCTTAGATGTTAGAAACTCCCATACCATATTTGATCGCGTGTTTAGTTTAGTCATTTTCTTCATTTTCTCGTTCGTAAAACCAAACACCGGAATAACTTCCGATTAGTCTTCCTTATGATTCGACTCGAGGCCAACTTACCACCTACAACTGCTCTGTTCTCTTGCGGATGAGCTTTTTATTTTTTAAATAAAAAGTAGGTATAAAAAGTTTGATTCAATAGGTTCAAGGATGAAGTCATTGAATCAATAGTTATCCCTAGTTTGTAATAAAATTAAGAAGTATGATATGTCGCCGAATATTATGTATATTGTTTTTTGTTTTACCTCGATGAGAGTACTTGTAGGTTGGTATTATTTGATGAATTTAAAACGATGGTATTCCGAGGGGATTTGTGGATTGTGTACAAACTTGATGTATATGATTTAGTTGGAGACATTTCAAAATAACATATTGTGTTGCCGTCTGATTCAATTTAAGCTCTCATATTTTTTGAATTACCTTGTTTCATTATGACCAATTGTGTCGGCTCAGAAATACTTGAATACTATGTCATATCACGAGAACAATTATGTTATGGTGATTGAATATTTAGATATATATCATTGTTTGCATTCTGAACTAGTAGTTTTCATTCTGTAATTCTATACTACTTAATTCGCATACTGAGATATGTAGTTTACATTGTGTAATACTATACTTAGATATGTATCATTGTTTTGGGAAAAATTTCAAACTAATTTGGTGTGCTCGAACTACTCTGTGAAACTACTTTGGTGTAGTCAAACTACTCTGTCAACTAATTTGGTGTAGTCAAAACTACTCTGTAATACTATTACATGAGTATTACGAACTACTCTTAAAAAATTACAAACTACTTAGTTCGTTTTGCGAACTACTCTCTTAAAAATTACAGTGGCATGAGTAATTACAAACTACTCTCTTAAAAATTACAAACTACTTAACTCATATTGCGAACTCTGTCAACATTATAAATTGAGTTGAATATAATTACGAAATACCTTTGTCAACTCTGCCAACATTATAAAATGTAATTACGAACTACTCTGTTAAATAATTATGAACTACTTTGTTAAATAATTAAGAACTACCTTTATAAAGTGAGATGAAAATAATTATCAACTACAATGAAAAGTTATGAACAAACAACAACTACTCACAAGAGAATAACAAACTAGTACTACATATAAAATATGAAGTGTTCACTTAAGTGGTTCAGTGCAACTTTTTTTGTTATGATTCCCAACATGACCACATCTACCACATTTATTGCTTCTTGGTATGTGCTTGCCTTGTGACAGAATCCTTTTCTTCAGTGGTCTTCCAAGTGGACGCTTAGTCGTCGGTGGAATGACTATCCGTGTGTCATTAGGATCTTGTGACCTTCCGAACATTGGAACCGGCTGAATATGATATGAGTAACAATGTACGTACACATCAACGTGGTAAAAATCATCCACATAAGTTGAAATAGGCCTGCCGGTGCGCAAGATGCATGCCAAAGCATGTGAACATGGAAGTTCGCAAATTTGCCATTGTCTACATATGCATGTCCGGTAATCGAGTTTCACCTCCATTGACGGATTTTTTTGCACTTCAAAAACTAACTCTGACGAATGAGTTACTGGCCACAACCTTGCTTTATCAGTTAGTAATTCAAGCTTTTTGAAAATCGAAGGGCACAAATCAGTCGTCATGCCTTGCACACGCTTTCCCTTGGTTATAAATGCAAACAAAATAATTAAAAACTATAAATGATAAAACCGCACAACTTGTATAAGGATTTAACAAGAGAGAAAATTGGCAATTGATAAATAAAAATGATGAATATTTGATTACCACTGATTTTACCCATTAATTTGATCCTTATGGTGTCGACAAGTTTGGTGATTAGGAGATTTCTTTTCTCTAATACCCATTTATTAAATGATTCAGTCGCGTTTGAGTTCATCTCCCCGTATCGCCTGCCCCGAAATAAGCGTTGGCCCATTGTGTAACATCCATGTTGTCAAGTAAATTCCTTGCCGCATCTCCTCCCTCTTTAATAAATGTCTCCTTACACTCCTCGAACATTTAAACCGTAGAGGCATACACTGCTTTTTTAAGAAGCCACTCCTCGAACATTTCAACCATGCAAACTCTTTGAGTAGTTCCTACCTCGATGTGTATATATAAGGTTTGTAATCAAGTGGTTCAAACAATGTCCATGTGGGTTTCCGGGGAACTCTTTACTCATAACATCAAGAAGACCAGGGTTCCTATCAGACACAAACATCACTTCATGATACTGCAACAAGATTTTCTTCAAATTCTCCATGAACCAATGCCTCTTAATTGAATTCTCCGAGTCCACTATAGCAAACTCTACGTGGTAGAACCCTATGAGTAGAAAAGTCAAAAAGATTATGATATACTAAAAAAGGTGTAATGATTGCGATATTCCAAAAATAAAAAACAATGTCATTTTGCGTTACTCTAAGTAGACAAAACTACGATACAGTTATATATCGGTATAAACTGTGAAAATTTGTGTCATCATAAACTATGAAATCTAGTTATGCTGATATGAAATACAAAACTAGAACTAAAAATTTTAATGTTGTATTTGTGAAACATAATGAAATCAAAAAAATACTAGTTCATGAATTACATTACGAGCTGTTTAATATCATAGGTTTAGTTTGAAATAAAATTGCGAACTACTCTGACATATGGAAATATAATACTAAACTACACTACCATAAAAACCAGACTCGAATGTAGGTAGTAGGAGGTATTTAAGATCATGGGTTTTGTTTGCATGATAATTTCGAACTACTCTGATATATGGAACAATAATACTAAACTAGACTGCCATTCATGCTCGCATATAGGAAGTACAGGGATTTTAAGATCATAGGATGAGTTTGCATTATAATTACGAACTACTCTGATATATGTAACCATAATACTAAACTAAATTGCTATAAAAATCAGGGTCGCATGTAGGCAGTACGAGGTGTTTAAGATCATATGATTAGTTTTCATGATAATTGCAAACTACTCTGACATATGTAACAATAATAATAAACTACACTACCATAAAATTCTGGCTCGAATGTAGAAAAACTGAGGCTAATTCATAAGAACAGATGATTGAAAATATAACGAAATAAGAATAATTTTACCATTATCAGCCCCAAGAAGGTGACCCTTGAATTTACCTAACAAGTGTGTTCCATCGATGAACATCATAGGTCGACAAAAATTAAACCCTTCAATACATGACGTAAATGAAACAAACATCCTTTTGAAACGGTCATTTGAATAATCAACATACAAAATAATGTGCGACCCAGGATTGGACTTGCGAAGATAATCGACATAGAAATTCAATCCCTGAAATAAATCTTCAATGTCCCCAAGAACACATTATCTGGCTTTTTCCATGGCAAGATACGCCATTTTATAAGTAATTGATAAACCGTATTTACTGGAGAACAACTTCACAACATCAATGGGGCGAGTATCCAATGTCTGTCGAACATCTTCTAATATCAATAAGGAAATCATCTCAGAATTCATCCGATTGTGTTTAAGTGATGGGAAACAAGATCCACACGTGTGTGTGTTGTTTATTGCTCATACATAAAAAAACCATTAACACGCTCGGTAGACGCATGAACAAACCAAGTGCAATTATGGTCTGAGCATCTTGTTGTGACCCTATCTGCATCATTCTTTAGAAACTCAAATTTAGACCCAATGCCGATTGCCGTCTTACGTAATGCAATCCTGAATTCTTTGACCCCACCTTTGTACTTTTGTTCGACGGTTGATACCTCTCTGTACCAATCAAAAATTAATAATCTCTTGGTGTGGCTCGGGACCAAGGTTGATAGAATGTCCTCAATATTCGAATAATTAGAAGTAGACTGGGCTCCAGTTGAACAAAATTTCTTGAAATATCGACTCTAACTCGAACTAACCCAAATGATATTAAAAGATTAACCATCGCTTTGAAATTAGTCTCATTTCCAAGGACGCAAATTGGACATTCAAGAATGGAATAATGCATTTCCATATTCAGAGTCTCTAGTTCACTCCAATTTTCTTGGAATCTTAGAACAAGGTCATCGAAAGAGAATCCGGTCTCCGCGCCAACTACAAGCGTCTCGTCAGCATAATTACATAGAACAATGATACCTCCTTCGTTGGTTAAATCTACAACAAATATATAACAAATGTTGAATTATTATGAACTACATTATAACTTATAACTTGAGAAAATAAAATCAAATAGCAAAGACTACTTACAACAGAATTATAGTTGGGAGATAAATACAAACTAATTTAAAAAAATTCTAAGTACACTAACCAAAATACCAATTTTCAAAACTACTACAAGAAATAATTACTTCGCATTACGGAATAAGGGTGTAGTTGAATACTTACAAACTACATACTCGAGTAATTGGGATTCAGTTTGAAAATAAATGGCAACTATATTCTAAACTAATATATAAACGGTTTAGAATTATAACTAGTAGTCTAGAATCTATTTGTAATATATTATAACTAGTTCACTCAAAAAATTTGCTATGCAGTATAATAAACAAAAAATACTCTGACAAAACAAGTTCACTAAAAAAAATTGGTTCTTAACATCAATACATATGAAAGTCTATATTCGAATGATTTAAAACTCTCTGGACGATTAGTTTAGAATCTGTTTTTAGGAAAGGTGAACTGATTTAAAACTCTCTTGACAAGTAGTTTATGATATGTTTATAAAGAAAGGGAACTATTTTTCACGAAAAAGAATTACGTGAAAACTATCTGCTGCAATTCGAAACTATCTACTTGTTAATTGTTGTATTCAGAATATTTGCTGCAATTCGAAACCATTCAAAATTATTCTGCTGCATTCCGAAATAATTCAGAACTATTCTGAAAACTATCTTTTGCAAACTGGAAAAATTCAAAACTATTCTGTTGTGTTCCGAAATAATTCGGAACTATTCTGAAAACTATATTTTGCAAACTTTCTGTTGTGAACTAGGAAAATACGAAAATATTTTGTTGTGTTCTGAAACAATTCGGAACTATTCTGAAATTATTTTGAACTATTTCAAAAAAAATCAAAATTATTCTGAACAAAAATTAGTTTCTGGAATCAATAGTTTTCCCGTAGAATATACTGAAGATTCAAAAAAATTATACTGAAGATTCAAAAAGGGAAGAACAAAAATCTTCTGAAAAAAAATATTCCTTAGAATACATGACTTACTATCAGTCTCCATTTGCAAACAACACCAATCAGATTTGTGTGTTATCAACTATGTATGATGGGGGGAATAAAAAAGTCGTTTGTTATTTAAAATCTCATGTAGAGAATTATAGTTTATTGGCGATTGGCGTGGGCAGTGAAAATTAATTGCGTGGCGATCGGTGTGGGCAATGAAAATTTATTGCTTGAATCATGCTCTATCACCATGCAGATATCTCAATCTGCGTTTCTTTCTATCGTGGCAGGGTTTTTGTCTCTTCAGTTTTATTGGGTCAGATTTGTCAATATATTAATCAATACGGACTATATAGTATGTATTTGTACTAGATGGGAATAAAAAAATTCGTAGGATTTTGTGGGATTTGAGTTCTATTATATATAACTAAATGGAAATTTTCCCTAAAATAATAATCGAATAGGGATATCTTCTAATACAAATTCGTCGATCTTTTTTACAAAATAGAAATAAAAAGGCTTAAATATAAAACCCGAATCACGTGTCAACAAGTTTTTCATAAAACAGATTCGTTTCCTATTCCGGACGTCCGTTTCCCAGGATAAGACGAGTAAAGCGGGATCACCTTTCGCCTCCGGCAAATTGATAATCATGCCTGAGTTTTATCACCAAAATGCAAGAGGTAAAGGAACTTTTGATCAATATGCATTGTTTATTGTTTGAAGAGTTTTCGTGGTGTTGAAATAAATCAACGGGTTCATTGGCTCGATATTATCGGAATTCGATTCAATTGCAAGTTTAAGGGTGTTTCAAACTTGAAAAATAAAGGAAAAATTAAAATAAAATAATTAAAATAGCTAACTATCCTAGGAATATGAAAGTGAAAATTGGTAGGATGCCACGTCGGATGCCTCAATATGGAAATGCAAAGCAATAATGAAAATAAGCAAGAAAATGCAATGTTTCACCGAGTACAAGCATGCAAGCACAAGGTACAACAATGCATAAAAACTCAAATAAAGCAAATTAACTAAAATTGAAAGTATGGATGTAAAGAGCAATGGAAATTAACAAGAAAATTCAAAACTTTAAGGAAAATAACAAGCAACAAAGAGTAGATCTAAGATTTAACCTAAAACTATGTATAAAAATAAAATTCAAAATAAAGTATAGGAAAAACTCAAAATCATGACGAATAAGGACCCGATCTATAGCCTAGGTGTGTCACTCAACTAGATTCCATAGTCAATTCACATGTTTCATCATGAAATCAAGTAGCTAAGAGAAAAAGCATAACATGAAGAACAAGCATGGAAACGAAGAACAAAGCATGGAAATAAAGCATAAAACATGAAATTGAAAGGAAACTTACTTGAATTAAAGGAAAGAGTAGCAAGCTTGAATTAAATTGCATCAAAGTAAACAATCCAAAGGAGTATTTGGATTCTTCTTWGGCTTACAAACCCAAGGCCAAGCATGAAAGTAAATCTAAATCTAGAAGAGAAATTACATCAAAGCTTGAAATTGAATCTAAAACCTAAGAGAGAGAAATTAGATCTTAAAAACTAGAGAGAAAATTTTTAATCCCAAACCCATGCTTGGGTTGGGAGATAATGAGAGGTTTTTTTACAAAAATGAGAGTTGTAGTCTATTTATACTAATTAAATTGGGTTTAAATGGGCCAAAATAGCCTTAGAGGCTTAAAATTCCCAATTTTGACCCGGTTTGACCAATTTTGACCCGGTTTGACCAATTTTGACCCGGTTTTGACCGTGTGGCGCCGGATTTGGCGTCTCCTGGCGTGCGCCAAATGCTGCTGGGAGGCGCTGGCTTGGGTTTTGGCGTCTCCTGGCGTGCGCCAAATGCTGCTGGGAGGCGCTGGCTTGGGTTTTGGCGTGCGCCAAATGCTGCTCGGAGCTTTGGCTTGGGTTTTGGCTTGCCTTGGCAATGCTTGGCGAGCTTTCCAGAATGTTTGCCACTTTTGAAGCTTCTTTTGGCACAACTTTTGGCAATTCTTGGCATGGCTTGACTTCTACATGTCTTGTATTTTGGCCCTCAATTTCTCCACCTTTAAAAATAGGAATCTTAAATATCAAAACCCAAGAATTAAACCAAACCTCCAACTAATTGGAACCATTTAACCCAATTAAACATAGAATTAACAAGTAACAAGAAAAACAACAAAACTAGAAAAATAACTTAAAAACTAAAATAACCGACGTAAAAACTGTTAAAACCACAATAAAACCCTAATTAAAAATACGAGAAAAACACAACAATTACATGCAAAACAACTAACCCACACTTATCGGTTTGTTCGTCCTCGAACAACGAAAGGAATCGAGAATGTACATGCAATGAACATTGTGTAAAAACGAAAAAATCCTTGTGCTTATCCTTAAAATGTGATGATAGTATCAACATAGACTCGCTATCGTCAAGYATTGCTCGTATTACTCTTTCTTAAATGTAAGCCAAATCGATGACCTCCTCACCAAGGGATTTTCGAGTGTGTACGCTCAATTCGCTCAAGTGTATATAGGACGTGTTTACGCTCAAGTTGGTCAATACATGCACCTTGTCAAGATTTCACAAATCGGACGTTCGAAATTTCTCAAGTACATGACCAAATAAGAATCGAAAGAGGTCTTTATTATGGGTTTTAATGTTGGCTCTTTGGTAAGGTATGGAACTTCTGGATATAGTGGCTAACACACGATCAAACGTGATCAATAACACACAAAATCCTAATTTAAAAGCGTAAATAGTAAGCGTCACTTCGCCAAGAATGCGTCACTTCGCCAAGGCTCGAGTTAACAACAACAAATCCATATGCTCGATAAGAACCCGAACCCTAACCACCTACCCACCCCACACTTGAACCATGCATTACCCGCATTTTAATGAAAATCAAGTAAAATGGAGGGTGAATAGAAACTTCCTCAACCGAAGGAGTTAGGTCGAGCTCGGCGGGGTCCACCTAGGCATCTAAGCAATCCAAACAAAAATGAGAATGGCTAGCTTCTCTCGGCTCCACGAACGCTATCAATCTTATTAAATCGCCCAATGGTTGGAGTCGAAAAGCAAAACCTAAAAAAAAGAGAATCACACGAAATCAAAAAACACAAGGAAATATGTACATGAATCTCAACAATATATATATTTTTTTCTTGTTTTTCAATTTTTCAAATGTTTTTGGATTTTTGAATTTTTGAATGTTTTTGGATTTTCTTTTTTTTTCAATAAAGGAAAGAAAGAAAGAAAGAAATGGAAAGAACTTGGGTTGCCTCCCAAGAAGCGCTTGTTTTAGGTCACTAGCTCGACGTACTCCCTTTTCGATCAAGGTGGGAAGATAATGGGAGGGTCTATCAACACAATCTCCTCCTTGTCGGGAGGATACACTCTTTGGAACGTCCTTGGTGCATTGCATAGTTCATATAAGATCCACCAAAAAGCAAACGTTCCACGTATCATATCGGCTCGATGGTCGGGTGGAATGGTGATTTTAAAATACCTGATGACTCATCAAAGAAACAAAAGGAGTATTGGCCGGCTAGCTTGTACATCATGTAGTCGATAAATGGGGAAGGGAAATGATCATTCTTTGTAGCCTCATGAAACTTCTTAAACTTGATCGACATCCTCCAACCCGTTAACGCCCTCATGGCAACCAACCTTCCTTCTTCATCCTCACGAACTAACAAGCCGCTCGTCTTGGGCCACCAAGTCAATGGGCTTCACCCACTCACTTTTGGACATTACGAACATCAAGCCCTCCAACAACAAACTTCAAAATCCCGGCTCTCACAATATCTCCAAGACTCGAATTCAAAGCGCTAACTCCCGGTCTCCAACCAATATCCCCCTTAAGAATTTTAAGC
>BMAC01001407.1:8180-35247 GCA_014905375.1 Phtheirospermum japonicum
CATCATCATGAGCCATAGAAGCTGCGTTCTGTAGATAATCCATATCTGCAACTACAATATCGTAACCTCTGGGCCTCGAAGCCATGTTAAAGCAAACAATACACAATTTTGTTGGGGGTAATGATAATTTTCGCCGCTTGATTTGGGGCACGGGCTCGGGCTCGAACTCGTAATCTGAATCTGAATCTGATTCTGATGATGACGATGATGATGATGATGAATCCTGCAAATAACTTGGTGGCGTATCCATGATCAGTCGGTGTATGGGTAAGATTCGAGAGAGGAGATTGATTTATTCAGCTACATCATCATGAGCCATAGAAGCTGCGTTCTGTAGATAATCCATATCTGCAACTACAATATCGTAACCTCTGGGCCTCGAAGCCATGTTAAAGCAAACAATACACAATTTTGTTGGGGGTAATGATAATTTTCGCCGCTTGATTTGGGGCACGGGCTCGGGCTCGAACTCGTAATCTGAATCTGAATCTGATTCTGATGATGACGATGATGATGATGATGAATCCTGCAAATAACTTGGTGGCGTATCCATGATCAGTCGGTGTATGGGTAAGATTCGAGAGAGGAGATTGATTTATTCAGCTAATTCTCAACCCGTCTCTAATCTATATTAATTAATTATTATTAACTCATTTTATATTTTTATGTTTAGATTAATTTTGTTAATAATTATAGTTACATTCTTTGAAAAACTCAAAAGGTGGTATACTCACAAATCTTCTCGTATTATGTCATTTTCTAATAAATATTAATTAATTATTATTATATAATTTAATTTTTTTAATACTTAGATTAAATTCATTACTAATATTTAGTTACATACTCCAATTATTGCAAATATATCATAATTCACCTATACAGAATATTTAAAATTTGAAAATAAGTTATTTCAACATTTTATTATAAATATGATATATTTAATTATTCTCATAAATAGTTTTTTTTTTTGTAATTATAATTATTTCATATGTAATTTTATTTTAAATTAAATAATTAATTTATATTTTTTAGTAGTTATATATGACTTATATATTTATATTAGATGTATAAAAGAGAATTATTGAATTAGACAAAATATAATAAAAGAAAACTATCAAGTTAGGCTAAATATAATAAAAAAAATATATTAAATTAGGCAAGATACAATAAAAGAAAATTCTAAAATTAGGTATATATAGGCCCAGATGATAAATAAGCAACCCAAACCAAATTTTGTTATTATCCAAGCGAAACAGACAAATAGATTAAGAAGATTTTGCAATAATATATATTTATTTAACACATGTGTATTACACGAGACTTATCAAAAGATAAATATAAAAAATATTTGTGATAATTACTGAATTTTAAATCTAAAATAAAAAATTAAAATAATGTATTATCAACTCGTGCCTTGTACATGTATAATCTATTTATTAATTATTATAAATATTAAATAATTTTGTATTTGATGTTTTAATTAAATTCAATAATAATCTTTATTACATACTTACAAAAATTCAAAAGGTATCGCATTCTAAACCCGTGTCTAATATCTATTTCATTAGTTATTATTATTAAGTCATTTTTTATATTAATGTTTATAATAAACTTGTTAATAATTATTAGTTACATACTTTGAAATATTCAAAAAATGCCATACTCTCAACTCGTGTCGCATTGTACTTGTGTCTAATCAATGTTTATTAGTTATTAGTATATAATTTAATATTTTTATGTATAGATTAAATACATTACTAATATTTACTTGCATACTTAGATTATTGTAAATAACTCATATTTAATCATATATAGAATATTTGTAACTCCAAAAATAAAATTATTTTAAATTCTATTATCAATAAAACTTATTTAATTATTTTGGTAGGAGAGGTTGAGTTAACAGATAACTCTTGTGCCCGCATACAACTACTATGTAAATAAGATTTTTTAATTAAAATTTATTTATACGTAGTTTATCTTTTAATTAAAATAACTAATCCAGATCTTATTTACTAATTATATGTGACTTATTTATATTTTTATATAAAAAAGGAGAAATATTTATTAAATAAAAGTATTGAATAAGGAAAAATATAATCCGCATATTATGCTGAATTTAAAAATGAGAAATATTTATTAAAAAACACTAAAATAATAATATTGAAAATGGTCGTAACATTATTTATTCTATTTACGGGAAGATTATTTTTAACAATATATAATTTTTACACACAAATCAGAACGTTGTTTGTTCTAATTACAGTAAGACTGATTGTCAGAATAAAGAATCTTCAAGTTTTTTTACAGTGAGTCACGAAATTGAAATTAGTTGCAAAATATATCAAAACACCCTAAACTTGACGGGGAAACCAGTAGAAAATTGAGTTTGAAAAAATGTAAAACATACAAAACTCCATGCCACATGTAAATATGTAATATAAAAAACTAAAATGTATAAGACACTGATAATTCTATTAAAAGATGTCGTGCATCTAACTTGTAGTATATGTAATATTATATTATTATTATTTTTAGTTTCTTTTTTCTCTGCGTTAAACACTATATATAATGTGTGTATCGATACATTATATTGAGATTAGATAAAAGATTTAATAATATATTTCATATTTATTTTCCTATGCCCAATAATTTATTATTATTTATTTTATCTTTTTGTTTCCCTTTTTTTGGCGTAAAAATAGTTTATCATATATATATATTTTAATGTTATTTTCAGTTAATTATATTAGGATTAGAAAAAAAAATTAAATTTATTTTTTTTGTATTTATTTTTCTTTTGTAACAGTTTTGTATAACTCGTGTTTTTTAAAATAAATATTTAAAATTCAAATAACATTATTTTAACTTTTATTATAAATAAAAATTAATTCAACATATATAGTTTTTTTCTAATTTCTATAACATATTTATATTTATATTAGTAGAATAAAATAAAGATATTGAATTAGACAAAATATGTTAAAGTAAACATTAAATTAGGCAACAGGTAATAAAGGAAAATATTAAATTGGGCGAAATATAATATTAAAAAATATTAAATTAGGTAAATATTAGGTTCGTATGATACCGAAGCACCAGAATTTTTTCTAAAAGTAATGAAGCGTGAAAAAGAGACAAATAAGATAGGAAAATTTTGTATTAATATATGGAGGAGATTTATATATAGAGAAATTTAATAGGTACGGTGGATTTTTGGTGATATTTGCTAGCGTTTAACTATTAAACAGAAAATACTAGTACTCTTACATAGTTACTGACAACACTCTATTTTCTGACCATTTCTAAGTGGAAAATTTTGCCATTTTACATCTACATTACTTGAATGCTACCGCTGTAATCAAGACTCCCAAGAGACAGAAACTTTTGAAATAACTGACTTAAGTTGTCGGAGGGATTTGGGCTTGATTATTTTTCACCCACGTCCAACTTGAAGGGAATGATAGTCCTGCGGTTGATTTCACACAGATTAAAAAATGAGTAGTTTATATAGTTAAGTCATTAATTTAGTTGTTATTTTTCAATTATACCCTTCTTGAATTTATTAATGTCAATTAATACTTATAGAAATTAGTATTGGAATTAGTATATTTGTTAATGGAATTGTAAGAGTTTACATTGTAATCATCAATTTTCAATTTACCATGCAGAAAATTAGTATTTCAAGAATATTAATTAAGGGTATGTGTGGAAATGAAAAAGTAATGATATGTTAAATATACTAACTGGACTATCTTTGTGGGACGGACGAAAATGGAATACTGGACTATCTTTGTGGGACGGAGGGAGTAATAACAGTGCTGACTATATGAGGCAATTATTTTGGTTCCCTCCAGAACTTCTTTCTTTCCTCAAAAACAAATTTTTTTGGCGCAAAGCCACAATTATTGACTTTTCAACTGTTTTATTTTTTAATTTAAATCTCACAACACACAATTATTGACTTTTCAACTTTTCTTTTTTAATTTAAATCTCATATCACACAATTGTTGACTTTTCAACATAAGTTTCAAAATTAAAGTCGTGTGTTTAAAAAAAAAAAACGAATTTTCAAGTAGCTGAATTTCGGATATTCTGTCTAAAAAATAGGATATAATTGTTTAAATTCTTGAATTTGTGAACCAAACTTTTTTGAATTTTTTAAAGCTCTGAATTCGGATTTTTGAAAAATCAATTTTGATTTTTCGAAATCTTAGAATTTCAAATTTGTGAGCCACATAAAGTGAATTTTTAACTGCCTAAAGCTCACAATTTTAAATTTATCCAATTATTAGGTTTTAAAATCAGTTTTTCTATCATCTAATTAGTAATTATAATGATAAAATTTGGTTATATAATAGTCAAATATTCAAATTTTGATTAAAGATAAAATGTATTTTTTGTTAGTTTGAATTGAAATAATAGATAAAGCAAGCATAATAAAAGCAACTATAAAAATAAGTTTAATTACATGCCCCGAATAAAGAAAATAAAGTATGAAAATAAATTAAATTACAGGCCCTAAGAAAACACCGGAATCAAAAAAAAAGTAAGGCATCAAACTTAAATAAATTACAGGTCCCAAATATAACTAATTTGGCAAAAATAATGAAATATTAAAGCATCTTAAATTGAATAAATATTAATCTCCTTGCATAATTAAACTCTAAGAAATCAGGTATCTTCTACAGTAGTTTTGTTTTTAAAAAAAAACTGTATTTGATTTAATACGATTTACTTGAAGAATTAGAATCCTAAACAAAGTAAATACAATAAATCGGATTTTTGATTTCATACGATTTGCTTGCCTAATTAAAGACATTTGATTTATGGAAAATGAAGCAGATCAATTTTTAAAAAATAAAATCAACCAATAAAAAATGTACAAAAATAGAATTTAGAACAAATAAAATACAGTATATCAGATTTTTATTCAATATTGAATAATCTTGAGATTTCAAGTCCAAATCACATTTTTTAAAAAAATCAGATTTCATACGCTTTGTTTGTTTATTAAAAATATTTAATTTATGGAAAATGCTGCATATTGATTTTTAACTCTAAAATCAACCAATAAAGAATTTACAAAAAATAGAATTCTAAAAAAAGAAAATACAGTACATCAAATTTTTATTCAATATTGAATAATTATGATATTTCAAGTTGGGATCATATTTATAAAAAAAAAAGATTTTATACGATTTGTTTGCCTAATTAGAGACATTTAATTCATGGAATAAATATATTTTTTTCGTTCCATAATCGATAAATAAAAAATGGACAAAAAATTAAAATCGGCTACAATATCTATAATGAGGGGATACGAAATAATGTCTGTTTGGGTTATCAGAATTTCAAAACTTGAATCTCTAGGGTCTCAACTAATCTCCCTATAAATATAGGTTCATATTCTTTACGAATCAATTTAAATTCCCCACCCGAATGTGTCTGTGCTTTTTTTCTATTTTAAAAACTTGGGAAGCAAAATTTTTTTGAACGATACCTCCTTTATTTGGACTCAGCAAAAGACATCGACCGAATGAATAAACAAAACACTTAAGCTTAGTGATGTTCGATTTTTTGCTCGATCAGAATTTGATGACAAGGAACAAAAGACTTTCATGAAAATTATTTTTCATAATTCGAAGGTAATTATTGGTTCTCAATAATTTTATTATTATATATAGATATATAGGTTCGGGTAGTCTACTAAATTTTATCATTATATATAGATATATAGGTTTGAATTGTCTACTAATATTCGATTAATGTATTGAATTGACTTAAATTGTCTCTAATTATGTAAAATAGGGATGACGAATTACTGGTGTTATAAAAATGATCAATGTCAAATTGTTCGATAATCGAATGTCTTAGTTTATATGTAAATGTATTTTCTTTTATTTTGTTTTGCTTCTTCAAATTTAATTATTTATTTTAATTATTAATTTAATAACATTATATTCTTTTTTCTTACTTTAAATTATAAGTATTTATTTTTTTGTATGTATATACTATAATTAATTTTGAATTGAAATAAGATATAGAATAATAATTTTGGAAATTTTATTTTATTTGAATTTTATATGGTTTTGAATTGAAATAAGATATTAGAATAATAATTTTATTCGTTTTTTAAGTATATAAAGAGAGAGTGTATGTGTATGTGTATATGTATATGTATGTGTAAATATACTTTGTTAATTTTGAATTTAAATAAGATATTAGAATAATATCTTATTCTAATATTAGGTAAATTTAAATATATTGTATGATAATGTTATTAAATCTATTGTGTTTAATTAAAACTATGTATCTGATAATGTATTGATCTAAATTCAAGATACTTCAAATCTTGTAGGGTTAACAACTTTTATACATAGGGTTATTTGGTCATGTTATGGGCTTGGATCCGAATTTACGGTTGGGCTTATCAGATTTTAAATTGGATTCAAAATAATTGAGCCTCTTAATTGTTAAGTGGACTCAAAATAAATTATGGTTTGGATTGTATTTAATCAATTAAATGAGTTTTGTATTGGTTGAATTTGATAATTCTATTATCAAATATTTCTAAATTATTTTTATTTATTTTAAATTTATAATTAGGTTTTGATGTTTTTAATATTTATCGATTGTGTTTAAATTAAATCGATTATGCGTTATTGTATGTATTTCAATTTTTTATTTCAATTTCCATACGTGTAGATTAATTTGTTTTTGTTTATAGATTTGATTATCTAATATAATGTAAGGTATTTTATCAAATGAGTTTATTATTTATTTGTATTTAATTTAAATCTTATACATGGTATACATTTAATTTTTTTTAATATCAATCTCTATTAATGTAGATTAATTTAATTTTATTATTTTATGAATAATAAATTTATTTCGAATTGTTTGTAGTTGTAAAATTATATTACGAGATTTTCAGATTTTTTTTTTATCAAATGTGTTAGTATTCAATGAATTATCAATATGATTTAGTTGTAATTATATGAATTTAAATTACTAAGTAAGTATTTTATAAACTACATATATATATTTATATATTTGATAAAGTATTCTATTTAACATTTCTCCGTATTTTTTGTTGACTTTTTAAATTTTTGTTATTTCGTTAAATAACTTTTGGAATGCTTCATATGTGTTTTCTTTATTTAATGGTACAAGTACTATTCTCATAAAAGAAACATATGTATGTATGTATGTTTTATTAATTTTTAAGTACTTTGTTCACATATTAATATAGATTAATTTAATTTAATATATGATATTTTATTAATCATAGAGTAAATTCAATTTGTTTGTAATCGTAACTTGAAGTGCAAATCTCATTAATCTTACACATACGTGTATGTATGTATATACTTTATTAATTCTTAATTGAAATAAGATATTAGAATAATATATTATTATATTATTATGTAATTTAAGTGTATTTAAATGTATTATCTGGTAATGTTATTAAATCTATTGTGTTTAATTAAACCATGCATCTGGTAATGTATAAATTTGAGAATTTTATTTTAATTTTCATTCACGTAAATTAGTTTAATTTACCTTATTCATTCTTTTTATGAATGAATTGTGCGTAATTGTAAATTTAGATTATGAGATTATTAAAAAAAATCGACGGTGGGAATGACTTCTTAAGTAATTTGCACACGCCTGAATTCTTGAATGGTATAAAGTGTTTTGGGGTGTCCAGTCACGGATTGCATCTAAAGGTGGGGACTCCTGTTATGTTCTTGAGAAACATAGACCACTCCATGAGATTATGTAACAAGACAAGATTGGTTATTACAAGACTTTCCACGCACGTCCTTGAATGCAAACTTCTAACTGGTGCAAAGGCGGGTGAAAAGGTGTTGCTTCCCCAAATGAGTCTAATGCCTTCTAACATTAGGATACCTTTCAAGTTTCAACGAAGGCAATTTTCGCTCATGATTTCATATGCGATGAAGATAAACAAGAGTCAGGGTCAATCACTTTTGAACGTCGGCCTTTATGTGAAAAGTCTCATGTTTAGTCATGGCCAGTTATATGTTGTTGTGTTGCGTGGCAACCATCGAAAGGGTTTGAAGATATTAGTTTGTGGTGATAACGATTCGAAATCGAACATGACCAATAATATAATGTACAAAGAAGTATTAAATAACGTATAATCTTTACGTTCATATATATATATATATATATATATATATATATATATATATATATATATATATATATATATATATATTGTGGATTCGATTTATAATTTATATAGTGTGGATTTTTTAGTTATTTCTCTTCATCTCTATGTCTCTATTTATTTATATTTCCACATAGTAAATAATAATAAAAGTAATATTAATATAATTTATATTTTTATATTTTAACTTTCTGCCCCGTGCATCGAACGGGTATAAAAAAAACTAGTTAGAATAACTGCATGGTTAATCATCACGTTGACTAACTTGCCATGTGTCACTTTACTATTCACAAATACTAATTTTGTACCTTCAGCGAGATAATAGGATCAGATATTATTCCTTTAATAGATATGTGGTTACAGAAAGATAATTAGAGTTTGAGCTCCTTCAATAAATTCACCGCGTGACACAAAAAAAATGAGAGAGATCATTTAAAAAGTGGAGGTTTTTGCAGAGGAGGTTAGATTGGTGAATAAGAAATTAAGAGAATGATAGATTTGTGTCGTGGGGTTACAAATGTAGAAATTGAGGTTGAAATGGCAAGAGTTTATTAACGAGGTTAAATTAGCTGACGAGAAGTTTCTAGAGAAAGATAAGCTAAGGGAGAAGTTAGAAACGACTGATAATAATAAGCTTGAGAGCACGATAACGAAAATATCCTCAACTTTCAAGGAGCCCACTTTAGGCTTCGGTGGCTGCGAGTGTGGATCAAGTTGTTTTATTGGGAAATTAATGGAGAAAGAGATGAACAAGTTCGAGTGGGCAAAATGGGGATTAATGGAGAAAGAGATGGAGAAATTGAAGAGTGTGAAACAGGAATTTCGTCCGTACAAGAGAGGATGAGATGCGCTAATTAATTGGCTTCGAAAGAGCAACGATATGATCGAGGAGATTGTTGAGGGATAAGCAAGTAGTTGAGTAAACGGGAGATTGGGGTATCAGTTTTTGAAGTTTAGAGTCGGCATATGATGAGGTCGATGACTTGAAATAATTTGTTTACGAGAGGTTTAGAAAGCTTAGTGCAGAGGAAATCGAGGAGAATGGATGAGATGGACTCTAAATAAAAAGTGTTGCAGGAAAATGGAGAGGATAGTTTTAGCAAAAGAGGATAACTTTGTTTCTAAGTAAAAGAAACTCGACAGTCTTGGACAAAGAGACTCGAGGTGAAACATAGCAAAGCTGACTCAGTAAGAATTAAACGAGAAATGGTTGCAAGAGCTCGATTGCAAAGAGAAGAGTGTGAGTTCGGTGAAAAATTGGCCCGTAACTTGTTTAAGGAACATCGTGATATAAAGAAGCAAATGCTCTTAGAAAAAGATTTGGTCTCGAGACAGGCTCGATATCTTGATCTCAATGCGTCTTTGGAGTTGGAATTTATCGAGAGAATGGACGGTAAAAATCTGCAGATGTTCCTAGACGACCCGAAAAAAGATTTGGAGCTCGATGTTAGGCGAACGTGTATTATTTTTGTAATTATGTTAAATCTCACATGTATTTTATCCTAGATAGTTTATGATCCTCTTTGTAAATTCGTAGGTCTATGGTTATTAAATAAGTATCAGACACTAGATGTTAAGAATGGTATTAATAACACTAGAATTGACACTGAACAGTATTAATAAGCAGTGGCATAAATTATAAGAATAAAAAAATACAGCAAATTAATTTCGTTCGTAAGCAACGTGCTTACGAATTGGGTGTACAAATCCAAAAATTATATTACTTTAATTTATTTAAAATCAAACACAAAATCATAAAATGATATATGAAAACATTAGCATCAACACTTGATACTAAATACTTGTAGCCCCGTTGTGATAATCTTCTCCGTTGGTTACGCAACTTCAAAGATGTATGAATCGTCGATCACGGCTTCAAGTCCGACTCGTACTTGTGTTCCCCTGCTGCGTGAAGTGTACCTCTTTCACACGACTTTATCTATTCTTAAATAGACAAGAATCCTTACCTTGTAAACAAGCTAACTCTATAGGAAACAAAATAAAAACCAAATATAGTTTCCTAATATTTTGTCCCAAGAAAGAAAAATAACAACAAAAGGAAAAGAATAATTATCGAGAATAACATTCCTAACACTCTTGATTACAACACTCAGATTCAAGTGAGTTGTCATTTAATGGGATCTTGCAATTTCCACTACACCATATCTCGAACCCATCAAACAGACACTTTATACATGCAGTTTTTTGGCTGTAAATTAGCAAACTTACAGTTATAATAGCATCATACAGTCAGAATTAGCATCATACGGTTACAAAATTAGCATCATACATTTACAAATTGAAGATTAGCATCATATAGTTAAAATTAGCACCATACAGTTACAAAATTAGCATCATACATTAAAAAAAAATCCTCAATCAGGAAGTGACAAAACATAAAAACCTAATCAGGAATTTGCCAAAAATAAATAAATAAATCCCTTAAGAACTAACTTGGAACTCTTTAGGTCGTAGATGGTGAATCTCAGGGGTGTTAAACTTAGAGAAGTGCCTCAATATGCCATCCCTAAAACCCCTCGTGGCCGCAGCATCCAACAGCGTAGTCAGTTATCAAATTCATGACGGTCAAGAAAGTCAAGAATTCGCCAAAAATGGTTCGAATATAGCTGAAGGCACCGACGCCTTCTACGATGAACTCAAGTTTAGCAGAAAGCAGAGAGGAGAGGCGCAAAGGCCGGCAATGACGTAGGAAATGGCTGCTCGCAGCTATTATGAGAAGGGAGGGATTTGGAGATCGACTTGCTATCTCGCTTGTATGCAAATGCAAGATTCCTGGGATGCTTTGATTTACTTTGAGATTCTCTTATTTGGGGAAGAAGCTCAAAAAAATCACCAAATTTTGTTTGGTGTTAGAAAAAGCGAGAATGATTTCGGGGATAAGCCTATGCTGATCTTAAAGGATATGGGAAATTCCGAAGATACCCTCTAAGAGACAAAAAACCAGCGCGTGTGATATTATTCTCAAACCATACCTTACTTACAACAATTAACTAGGATCGTTAGATCGACAGATTTCAACGTCTGAGATTGGTTCTCAATTCTCACACAAGGGATAGTTTTCACAAGTTCCTACCTATTTATATATATATATATATATATATATATATATATATATATATATATATATAGAGAGAGAGAGAGAGAGAGAGAGAGAGAGAATTTCTTTTACCTCCTGAACTATAACCATTTTGACACTTCGCCTCCTGAATTTTTCTTTTCCGTGCAAATTACCTCCTAAACTATACGAATTTTTCTCTTAACCTCCTGAACTCCCGTTTTTGGTGGAAATTCTAGACAGATCTCACTCGTATGACATGCACGCTAACATA
Organism: Phtheirospermum japonicum; assembly: GCA_014905375.1. Classification (NCBI taxonomy): domain Eukaryota; kingdom Viridiplantae; phylum Streptophyta; class Magnoliopsida; order Lamiales; family Orobanchaceae; genus Phtheirospermum; species Phtheirospermum japonicum. The sequence goes on from BMAC01001407.1 coordinate 19,731, forward strand.
TAAGGGGTAAAATTGACTTTTCATCTCTTACTTATGACTCCTGCTCAAAACAATGGCACGTGAGCACTCGTGTGACCTGTTAAGATAATGTTCATATTAATATATGCATACACGTAGAATTTGGAACCTACGTAGTGTAACGTGCCATTATTTTGAGCGGGAGTCGTAAGGAGGAGATGGAAAGTCAATTTCACCCCTTATATGTTGGCGTGCATGTCACACGAGTGAGACCCGACTAGAATTTCCACCAAAAAGGGAGTTCATGAGATTAAGTGCAAAGTTCGTACAATTTAGGAGGTGATTTGCACGAAAAAAAAGTTTAGGAGGCAAAGTGTCAAAATTTTTATAGTTCAGGAGGTAAAAGCTCTCTCTCTCTCTCTCTCTATATATATATATATATACATATGTATGTATTTGTTAGGTGAATACATATCTCGATAAGTATTTGTAGTACTTTGATGCAATATTTAGAATTTTGAAAGATACTTGGAGTTTTTTTTTTGTAGTTTTGTTAAATCTCACATGTAGTTTATCCAGGATAGTTTTTGATCCTCTTGATTACAATACTAAGATTCAAGTGAGTTATCATTTAATGGGATCTTGCAATTTCACTACACCATTTCTCGAACCTATCAAACAAACACCTTAATTTTTCTAAGTTCAAAATCCAAAGACACAAATATACTAGTGTGTACWAGGCATACAATTTATGTTCGAGAATAAGAAAAATAGTTCATATTTGATTACAATCAAGATATGCAATGAAATCAGCCAAATACCTGTAGACAAACAGAACAAAGAATTGGTAAATGCTCCTAATGGTAAAATTGAAAGATTAGATGTGGCACTCTAGAGTCAAATCCTACCAAATCTTTGCCAGACAGCATGAGTAAGTTACTTCTATAAAAGTGTGTAGTAATCGACGGAGAAGGAGAGGAGAATAATTCGATTTGGGGTACAGTTACGATTTTTGGCTCTTCGGGTAGGCAAGAGGCTCCGGTGCGGATAAAAGAGAAGAAAAGGGACCGGGCAGGGTTGATGGGTGCCGAACTGGTGGTGGAGTTGGGCCGGATGTTGAGGGACCCGAATCTTTATTGGAGTAGTGGGCTGCTGGACTAATGGGCTCCTTTGGTTTATAGTAATCATATTATATTAATTGGAATCCTATCCTATTTAGTTATCTTTATTTTATTGCATTAGGTTACATTATGTCAGTGGTCCCCCTTATGTTTATAAATAGGGTGAGAACAAATGTGGTTTGGCAAGCAAGCAATTACATATTTTCCCTACCTACCAATTCCTATCTTTATCTCTCTAATTTCCTCCCTTTCTTCATCCGAATTACAACTTGAGAACATCCAATTAATTACAAATTACATCAAAATTCTTAAAAATTACAATATCCCAACATTTGGTATCTAGAGCCCATCCTTACTTGGCCATGGATGATGGTACTAGATTGAAGGACCTGCAAGAGATGAAAAAGAAATTAGAAATCAATCTTCAAATGGAAAACCTAAAGAGAACATCAAAATATCAAGAACACAAGAGCAATTTCATGGTATAAAAACCGAGATGCAGGAGCTAAGAACATGGTTTATGGACAAATTGGATCACCTCACCCAAACCCTAACAGCTATGCAGTTGCACCTTCTCAACATGAGCAAAGACAAGGCACCAGCTGAAGAGGAGTCCATTCTGGGATGCCCCTACTCCAACCCTATTCATGAAGGTACTTAGTTAAGAACACAAACATCAACAAGAGGCAGAGTACTTGTAGAACAACAAAACACCCAGATCCTTAGCCCCTTGCCTAAGATTGATTTTCCCAGATTTGATAGATTGAACCCTAGAACCTGGATCCTCAAATGAAATGGGTATTTTAAACTAATACCCAACATTCCAGAGACACATAAGGTCACACTAGCCACTATGCACTTTGAAGGTAAAGCTGCCCAATGGTTTCAAAATTTCAATTCAGGGGATACTGTTCTCACATGGCAAAGGTTTATAGAGCTTATTTCTGCTAAATTTGATGAGCTGAAGGAAACTAAGATCATTGGAGAATTTAACAAGCTGAAACAAGGTGGTTCATATGCTGATTATGTAGAGAGATTTGAGGAACTGAGGGCCTGTATGCTGATGCTAAACCAGAGAGGATACACTGAAGAATACTTTATAGCAAGCTTCATTAGTGGACTGAATGAGGACCTGCAGGCTTTTGTGAATATTTTTGATCTTGGCACCCTCCAACAAACCATAGAACTGGGGTCGAAACAGTTGATGACTCTAGAGGCAATCACAAAGAGAGTTAAGGGACCTAACATAAATTTTCCTCCTACTCATTACCCTAATCAGAGAGTCACTGTACCCACTAATCCAAATTCTTACAGACAGACCCCTCCTATCCAAGGGAAAAACCCCTCCTAAATTACTTACATCAGCAGAGATGGCTGCAAGAAGAGAAAATGGACTTTGTTATAACTGTGATGAGAAGTTTATAGTGGGACACAAGTGCAAACATAGGGTAAATTACATGATGATGATTGAAGAAGAGGAACTGGTCTACCTGAATTCAGACCCTATCTGTGAAGAACCTGAAGGGGTAATGGACCCTGTTGAAGAGGTACAGATGTCACTTAACTCCATTATGGGGGGAAATGGTCCCACAACCATGAGGTTTGTAGGGTATTGTGGAGACAAGCAATTGCATGTGTTATTGTATTCAAGAAGTACCCCGAGCTTCATTAAAGAAGCAATTGCAAGGGAATTGGGATGTGACTTGACCCACCAAACCCATATTGGTAAAGGTAGCCAATGGGCAGAAGCTGTTGAGCTCTCAACAGGTAGTAGGGTTCACATGGAAAATGCAGAATTATATATTCAGGTACCCTCTGAGGCTCCTAAAAAATGAAAGATGTGATCTTATTCTTGGAGGTGATTGGCTTAAAGAGAATACCCCTATTGAGTTAGATTATGATGATATGTCAGTCACTCTGAACCTTGGGGGAAAGAGGATCAGACTGAAGGCTCTAACTGATATAACCCAATGCCAACTCATCATAGAACACTCCCTATTTCAGTTGCTACATAATGAATTTGATGAACAAGTGGAAGGAGTGTATTTGCTGCACCCTTTTAAGCCTGACCTTAAGGAGGATAAAGAGTTGCATGATCTGTTGGGGAAGTATGAAGTTATTTTTGGAGAACCTGAAGGACTGCCACCTGGCAGAGGGGTGGGACATCAGATAATTCTTAAATCAGGGAGTGTACCTAAACATCAATACCCCTACAGGACATCCCACAATCATAAGGATGAAATAGAAAGGATTGTGCAGGAGTTACTAAATTCAGGGATTATTCAGAATAGCAAGAGTCTATTTGCCTCATATGTGCTATTGGTAAAGAAGAAGGATACAACCTTGAGGATGAGTGTGGATTACAGGTATCTTAATGAGCTAACAGTGAAACATGATTATCCTATTCCCATTATTGAAGAACTACTAGATGAACTCTCTGGGATAAATACTTTAAAATAGACCTAAGATCAGGATACTTTCAGATTCTGATGAAGCTTAAGCACAGGTACCTCACAGCATTCAGTACACCTCATGGCCACTTTGAATTCCTGGTGATGCCCTTTGGGTTGTGTAATGCCCCTGCTACCTTTCAATCACTAATGAATCAGGTTTTTAAGGGATGTCTAAGGAAATATGTCCTAGTTTTCTTTGATGGCATACTGATCTATWGCAATGAAAGGGAGACACACCTGAAATACCTTGAAGAAGTGCTGACCCTATTGAGAGAGAATACTCTATTTGCTAAGAGAAGCAAATGCCAGTTTGGTGAACAACAGATTGAATACCTAGGACATATTATATCTGTAGAAGGAGTGTCCACAAATCCCCAGAAGGTAGAATGTATGGTCAATTGGCCTAGACCTAATATCGTTAAACAGCTAAGAAGCTTCTTAGGGCTGATAGATTACTACAGGAGACTTATTAAAGGGTATGGGGTTATTTGCAGGCCCCTCACCAATTTACTAAGAAAGAATCAGTTTAAATGGGGAAATGAAGCTGGAGAGGCCTTTCAACAACTGGTGTAAGCCATGAGCACTACCTCTGTTCTGGACCTACCTGATTACACTCAACCCTTTACCCTAGAAACTGATGCCACTGGATATGAAGTAGGTGCTGTATTAATGCAGCAAGGAAGGCCCATTGCCTATATGAGTAAGACACTCTATCCAAGGAGCCAGGGCCTATCTGTGTATGAAAGGGAGTTCTTACCTGTCCTAATGGCTATTCAAAGGTGGAGGTACTATCTGCAGGGCCACAAGTTCATTATCAAAACTGATCAGCAGGCCCTCAAACACTTGTTGGATCAGAGAGTTATGTCCCCTATGCAAAAAGGTGGATCACTAAACTCTTGGGCCTTGAATATGAAACACAATATAAGAGAGGAGTAGAGAATAGAGCAGCAGATGCATTGTCAAGGAGAGATGAGATTGTGGAAGGGTGTGAGGCTATCAGCTTGGTGGTTCCAAAATCGTGCAAGAAGTGATAGCTAACTATGCAAGGGACCCACTCTGTAACAAAATACTGACTAGTAAGAGTTTAAACCCTACCCTCCTACCTAAATACACAGTCAATGGGAGAATCATCATATATAAGTACAGGCTAGTGGTGGGACAGGATGACACAGTGAGGAGACACATACTATTAGTGATGCATGAATCAACTTATGGGGGTCACTCTTGGATAAATGGGGCTTATATGAGGTTGAAGGGTGTTTTCTTCTGGCCTAAGATGAAGGGTGATGTTATTAAAATGGTACAGTCTTGTGATGTGTGTATGAGGAATAAACCAGATCATGAGGGCCACCCTGGGTTGCTACAGCCTTTGCCCATCCCTGGGCAGGCCTGGACTCACATCTTAATGGACTTTATAGAAGGGTTACCTAAGTCAGGGGGTAAAGATGTGATTTAGGTGATAATTGACAGGTTTACCAAATATGGGCACTTCATAGTTCTCTCTCACCCTTACACTGCTCAGTCTATAGCTAAGGGGTTCCTAGACACTATATACAAGCTGCATAGTTTACCAGTGAGTATCATATCAGACAGGGATAAGGTTTTCACCAGTGCATTTTGGAAGGACTTATTCAAATTGCTAGGAGTTAAGCTTAACCTATCCTTAGCATACCACCCCCAAACAGACGGACAAACTGAGAGGTTGAATCAGTGCCTAGAAAAKTACTTGAGATGCATGACCAGTACTACACCCAGGCAATGAATTAAATGGTTATCACTTGCTGAACATTGGTACAACACCAATTACCACACAGGACAGAAAATGACCCCCTTTCAAGCCTTGTATGTCTACACACACCCTCTCCTATCTACAGGACCCTATATGGATGCAATGAATGGGGAAGCCAAGGATCTTATGCTACAAAGACAAACCATGATGAAAATGGTAAAAGAAAATCTAATGCATGCTCAGAACCGTATGAAGACCAATGCAGACAAAACAAGGACAGAAAGAAGCTTCGAAGTAGGGGATCAAGTTTACCTTAAACTGCAACCCTATAGACAGAATTCCCCGCACCTCCGCAAGAACTTGAAGATGAATTCCAGGTACTACGGGCCTTACCCTGTAATTCAAAAAATTGGGAAGGTAGCATATAAGTTGGAATTACCAAGAGGRTCAAAGATACACCCAGTATTTCATGTATCTCTGTTGAAACGAAAGCTAAAATCAGAAGTTTTACCTCTCGAAGGACTGCCGGAGACTGATTCAGATGGAGCTTTCAGAATTGCTCCCCATCGGGTACTGGATAAGTGCTGTATAATTAGGAAGGGTGAAGAAGCTGAACAAATTACGGTGAATGGGGAAACCCTAATCTGGAGTTGGCTTCTTGGGAGGATACGAAGTGGATAGGTAAAAAGTTTTCGACTTTTGATCCTTGCGGTCAAGGATCTGTAAATTAAAGGGGTATTGTTATGGCTGCTAAACCTAAAGTGACCGGAGCTGGTGAGATCGGCGGAGAAGGAGAGGAGGTGAATTCGATTTGGGGTAAAGTTATGATTTTTGGCTCTTCGAGTAGGCAAGAGGCTCCGGTGCGGATAAGAGAGGAAAAGGGACCGGGCCGGGTTGATGGGTGCCGAACTGGTAGTGGAGTTAGGTCGGATGTTGAGGGACCCGAATCCTTATTGGAGTAGTGGGCTGCTGGACTAATGGGCTCCTTTGGTTTACAATAATCATATTATATTAACTGGGCTCCTATCCTATTTAGTTATCTTTATTTTGTTGCATTAGGTTACATCATGTCAATGGTCCCCCCTGTGTTTAGAAATAGGGTGAGAACAAATGTGGTTTGGCAAGTAAGCAATTACATATTTTCCCTACCTACCAATTCCTCTCTCTATATCTCTAATTTCCTCCCTTTCTTCATCCGAATTACAGCTTGAGAACATTCAATTAGTTACAAATTACATCAATATTCTTAAAAATCACAATATCCCAACAAAAGTATTGCCTCAAAGTCGTGTTCGGATTATGTCCTCAATAACAAACAAACAAAAACAATATGTGACATGTTRTAGTAGGTTTGGAAATTAAAGAACTTAAGGCGAGTTGGGCTTTTACCACCGAGTTCTAAAGCTATAGGCTCGAGCTCGTAAGTGACTCTCAATCCTGAGCCTCGGCTCAGTCTTGTTCAATATTTTGTAGGGTTTTGTGTTTGAATTTTAAAATTCAACTTTTGGGGAAAAAAGTGGGAAAGACAAAATGTAAACATTGTATAAAATGTAAACATTGTATTATTAGGTTTTGTATTTGAATTTTAAAATTCAACTTTTGGAAATTAGTGAGAAAGACAAAATTTAAACATTGTATAATTATAATAAATGAGTACACACTCAAATCGTTTAAATAAGTGAGTTCTATTTTAAAATCAAGTTCTATTTTAAAGACATTTTTTTTTTAATCTCGTGCTATATTTAAAAAATGGCCTCTTGTAAAGTCGGGTCGAGTCGGACCATTTAAGAATATGCCGGCGTTAGGGATAAGGTTTGGTTAAATAAATCCCCTGTTTCGAGTCTTAGTACAATTAAKACACACCGACTGATGACGAGGAGTTTGGAGGGTTCATCATCATCGTCATCAGCCCTTGATTCAGATTCTGATTACGAGGAGCGAAGCGCGAACGGAAGCTTGAGTCCCGATTGATGCCCGAACCCCACCGGCAAAGATTATCTTATCGTCCGACGGAAGTATGTATTGTTTGCTATTTCAGTGCTTCGAAGAGTACGGGTTACGATATAGTTGTTTCGGATTTGGATACTCTACGGAGTGCTGCGGCGTCTTCGATCCCCATCCGTACCTCACTTCAACTGAAACTCCATAGGGATGGTCCCCCGGGTTTTGCCTTTTGTGGTTTAGGCTCGAAACTCTATGTGTTTGAACCATCTCCGACCAAGTCAGCGTACAAAATCGATCTATCGTACTATTATCCTTATGATTTAAGCAAGCCCCCTTTCGAACTCGGCAGAAATGACCTGCACGCCACCCGTGATATGTGTCACTCCAAATCAAACCCTTTGGCAATCCCCACCCCTGACGGTAAAATGGCTTTAGTGTTTTCGTCTCAAATTCGCCTTAAACGTTCTCCTCCTCATTATAATATAACTGCTGCTGTTGGTGAGAATGATTTCGAGCTGTATGATCCCATTGCCGATATCTGGCAAAAACTCCCGGGTATACACCACGATTGGCACACATACTCTCGTCAGCACTCTTTTGCTAGTTCTATCAGGATCCGTGCTTTTACTTTTATRGACGAATCTAACTTTTTCATCGAAACGACCACTAAATTGATGTTTTCTCTTGATCTTGGATCGATCGACAAAGGGTGGCAACGGATGGACACCTTCTTTGGTGCTGACACTGTTCCTCCGTGTAATGGTCGTTTTTTAGTTATTGAGAAACAGTTATGCATATCCCCTTATATTGCCTACGACATCAAAACGAAACAACAGCAGCAGAAGGAGCGATATCCTAACTGGTTTGGGTTTCCGCTGCCGTCATATGCTCACGACATCCGTCCTGGTCCTCCTTTTGTCTCTGTTCTTGGTGATGATGATGATGGGAAATACAAACTCTGCACTTTACTATCTGGGTTAAGGAAAAGGACCGGCTACCCTCAGCTTATCTTAAATCTAAACATGTGTGATCTTCCCAAATACAAAGGGGACYGAAAACTGAGTGAAAGCATGACCATCGGCGACTCTATTAAGTTTTTCCTGGACGGTGAGCGGTGCGATGCATTCTGCCCTCTCAGTTTGTTCTTCATCAGCACCTAAATTACCTTTTTGTACTTGGAATTTATTCTCATATCTTTGGAGCATTAATTAGCAGCATCTTCTGGTAGTTAGTCAACTGTTTTTGTCAAGGTTGTTTATGCGTTTCTGTTTCATGCTCTGCTTGCTTTTGTGCATTGGAGTTGATCGTACTATGTTCGAAGATCTATGATTATTGTTATGTTCATATCGTGCTTTCTTTTCTAAATCTTGATCATTCTTTGAACTACATGGAGCTTTTCAGTTTGCAATTTGTCTTCACAGTTCCGCCTTTTTCACTCTAGTCTACACATCAAACCCACACATTTTAATACATAGACGATTAGAAATCATCCCCCAACTATATAGGCAGCAGGGCTATATTCTAAACGGTGTTGTTCGATACATAATGAGGTGGGAAAGTAAAGCACAACTTTAGGAGAAATAAATGAGAGCAACTATACCTGTGTAATTTATAAATGCCTACTGATAGATCAAGTATGTATTATTATTCAGYAATGCATTTCCTTTCCCATTCTTAGCTTTCTTTGGTTTCTTTAGATTTATAGAAATTTAATAGGTATGATGGATTTATTTTTATTGGTGAGATTTTGCAAAACGCTTGATGATTTTTTGGTCGTGGCATCAATTTTTAATTGTGCAAGTGCTTATATCTGGTACCCGGATACTACTTGAAAATTATCTGCACAGGTACTCTTAAATAATTACCAAACAACAATCTCTTTCTGCCCCCACTTCTAACTCGAAACGAGCTTGTCATGGTTTTCCTTTAGTTTCTTTTACTTTAGATGACCTGAATGGTATAGTTTTAGTAAATAACAGTCTAAATCTGGGCAAGACTGAAAAAGAAAAATATGATTTTCGAAATCGAGCAAACCCTATCCGGCTTTCGCACTCTGTATAAAGCAGCTGTGATCAAAATGTTGGAGGCTTCATCGTTCGTTCCTTGTTTCTTTCTAGTTTATTTGTTTTTATTGTGAATTTGATGCATTATGTTTTAATCGTTGGGGTTAAGTTCATTGTCTCGTGGAACCCTTGTTGGACGGTATTTTATGTTTGTTGGTCTCACGTACTATTGTTTTGTTGTGCTATGCTTGGTTATGCTGTCGATTTTGCTGGTTTAGAAAGGGGGTTTGGGATCAAATTTGTGACATGGGCAGTTGGTATGAGTGTGTGTGATGAAGGGCGGAAATTGGAGTTCAATTTACCTTTTTTCTGGAATTTGCTTGTTTTCTATAGTAGTCGAGAGTACCTTTTTGGTTTATACGAAGAAAGATGGGTTTTTGTTTCAGCTCATACCAATAATGAACACACGGGCGCAAAACATTATTGAGTCATTGAGAAATGTATATCTTCTTCAATTCTCCGTTCCGTGTCATCAAAGGCAGGAGAGGTGCCTTGAGTGGTTTTATTTTTAAAAAAAAATTAAATTAAATAAATTTGCAACCTGAGCTTTATTTCCCCATGAAAGTGAGTGATACGAATATCCTTTGGATCCTAGTTCTTTATCTCCTCGCTTCATAGGCAGCAGCAATTTCTCAAACGGTGTTGTTGGATACATTATGAAGTAGGAAAGTAAAGCATAACTTCAGGAGAAATAAATGATAGCAAACTATATCTGTGCAAGCTTACATATGCTTACTTGTAAATAAAGTAAGTATTATTTCTAAGTAAAGCACCTGCGGGGAAAATGTTGGAGGCTCCATTGTCAATTCCTTGTTTCCTTCTACTTCTTTGTTTCTACTGTGAAACTGACGTATTATGAGTGTGCGATGGGTGTTTGATGTTTTGTCTCAATGAAGGGTATAAATTGGAGTTCGATTTACCTTTTTCGTAATTTGTGTTTGTTTTCTATAGTAGTTGAGAGTGCCTTTCTGGTTTATATGAAGAAATGGATATTTGTTTCAGCTGGTGTCAATGATCCTATGATACAAACATTTGTGAGCCAATGATGAATGTATTTTCTTCAACTCATGCAACATTGTTGAGATATAATTTGTGAAATTAGATTTCTTTTTTCCTCGAACGTATTATACAACTGATTGATTCACCATGTTTAGACTCTAGATCATATGTCCATAGTTAATCCTGGTAGTGGAATTGGGCAAAAGGCTTTCTTGATCCAAGGACGACTTCAAAAATACATGTAAAGGATCTCTATCATTTTACCACTGTGGAGAGTTTTTGGAGATCAAATGAAAATTGCCCATCTAACTTCGGCCACCGCTATACATGTTTTAGGTTCTAAATCCCAGAATAAGCTATTGGTAGTCATAGACTTTTGGAATATATGGCATGGATCGAAGTCACATATGCGGTTTACATGGGTTGTTGACATGTTTTCACTGTTTATGTGGCACTCTATAATTGGTGGCCATCTAATAAGTTGTCAGTTCTTCCTTTTGATTTCCTGCGCTTGTAATAATGCGTATATATAAGCTGTATCACTTCATTCTGGAGATACGAGAACATGAAATTTCTTTGAGTTCAGTTCATTAATGGAGCTACAGTCTTTTATCTTCATTATCATATCATTTCTACATAGACGCTAGCTAGGTGGGGTCTTCTTCCCACTTGAGTATCGCGTATCCAAAAATAAAAAAATAAAAAAAAAATCTTTTTCCGACTTTGGTTTGCAATATATGTCGAAGGAGTGACCTCACTTGTTGTGCAAATAGTGTATCGAAATTAAAGTCTCGGTCTTGTACGAATAGTGTATGCTCCATCTTACAGGTTGTGGCCTTTGTTGACTCAGGAGATATTAGAGGGATCGGAATCTTATTTTTCAAACGGTGTTGTTGGATACAGAGGGGTAGAAAGTAAAGCCTAACTTCGGGAGAAATAAATGATAGCAATTAGAACTAGCCTACATATACTGATAAATGAAGTATGTGGGTATTATTCAGAAATGCATTTCCTTTTGAGATATGTGATGCTGGCGCGTGTTTTTTCTCCTATTCTTTTAGCTTCTTTAGATTTATAGAAATTTAATAGGTGTGATGGATTTAGTATTATTGGTGAAACTTTGCAAACGTTCGATGAGTTCTTGTTCATGACATGAATTTAATTAATTGTACAAGTGTGATTAGATCTGATATCCGGATACTGCTGAAAATTATCTATACACGTGCTCTTAAATAATTATCAAATGACGCTCTTTTTTTCTGTGTGTTTCTAATCATTGGAGATAATTCATTGTCCCGTCGTGTTTGTTGGTCTCGCGTACTCTTGTTTTGTTGTGTTATGCTTGGTTGTTGTGAAATGGGCAGTTGGTACGATGAGCGCGTGCGATTGGTGTTTTGATGCTTTTGTCTCAGTGAAGGGTGGGAATCGGAGTTCATCGATTAACTTTTTATGGATTTTGTCGATAGTACCTTTTTTGGTTTATTATATATGAAACCACCGTCTGCATCTCTCAACCAACCAACTTCCTCGACCCTCAGTAAGCTCCATAAAGTGCCTTGAACGAAAATTTGCAATCCGGCTTTGAATGTTGTTCGTTTTCCTAAGACAAGCTTCTCAGAGTCCCTTTTAGATTATTCCCAGTATCAAATCCATGCATCGCGATTCTTTTGTTCCTCGTCAGTTCACTTTATTTTAAACCCATTGTTCTTTGTACTTTGTCCCAGAAGGGTAGTCGTCCCGACAAAAAGTGATATCTGCCTTTCCACTACCACCATTTGCCAAAACTATTATACATTTTTCAGATCAAAGCAATATAAATCTTCAGTGCATCTACATACTTGCGCGAAAACATGTACCGAGTAATAATCATTTATAAATTATCAAGAACCTGAACTAGCTATTAGATTTTCTCTAATAAAGAGTTACAAGTATAAGAAATCACTATTCTAACCTTGTAACTTCTAAAATTCCTTACTCAAAAAGTGTTCCAAGTCTTTTAGTATGGATATGAGAAACAAAGAACAGCAAACATTAAATATACACGAGCATGCACGCACACACACAATTACCAACAGACACAGAGGCATCCAAGAAAAGAGTTCATATCAAATAGATCTTACTTTCTAATAAGTCTGAACCCAAATAAGACTTCAAAATGGACAATACAAGTACAAATGTACTTCAAATATGGGCTCCTAAACCAAGAGTCCCAGATGGTCCGAATCATTGAATTTAAACAATCCTGCACTTGAGGTTTTTTAATCCTTCCGAAAAAACAGGTGTCTCTCACTGATGTTTTTCACCTCCCAGTGAAAGTCATTGACAGACTACCACTCGAGCAAAGTCAACCTAGTGTCATTTACTTAGCTCCCAACTTGCCACCTCGCCCACTACTTGCAAATGTGTCTCTACCGCTGAATGATAAGAAAATAAACAGAAGAAGATATAAGGACTAGAGAAAAAGGGAACGGGAGCAAAATGTTAATAATTAGAATTTTTCTAATTAAAGTTTGTAAATTAGATTTATTCTAATTAAATAGTACAGCGATAATTCATGTTAATGAATTGTATAGGATTATTCTACGTGTCGTGTAGATAATCGTAGTATTTTGAATTTCTCAAATCCATTTATTGGTGAGTGAGAAATGATGCTTGAAAGTTGAACGGTTTGCTTTAATGCTTTATCGGTTATCCCACATTGAATGTTAGTCAATGTGGAAGAGAGTTTAAAAATGATTACATTTCTTTAATGTACATCGAGTGGGGCAGAGAGTGTTGTGGGTTTTGTGTAAACGAAGTTCACGCGGGCTCTTGGACTTGGGTTCGCCAGTCCGCCTTCGGCGGAGCCGAGCGGATCCGAGCCCGAGCCCGGTCCTGGACCCTGACCTCGGACCTCGGACCTGGGTCCTGGGCCTGGGCCTGGGACTTGGGTCTTGGGCAATTGGTCCTTTTTGGGTGGTCCGACCGTTACGTAACGGCTGGCTCTTGACCAGTCAGACGGTTTCAACTTTTGAATTTCAAACAGCAGACGTATCTGCACGCTGAACTCGTCCAGGTTCATGTCAGATAAAACTGACTGTTTGAACGCCATTAAGGTCGTCTTAATTGGCAGCTGTTGTAACCCTAATTTGAACCCCTATATAAGGGTGAGACTCCTGCATTCCCCAGCCACTTTCCATACGCATAAACACCTGAACATTTGGAACAACAAACATACTCATATTCTGCATTTCATTTTCAAGGTTCAGTTCATTTTCTTTCAGTTCGCCGGAACCCTGATATTCACGGTGCTGTGATATTACGGGATGAAGTCGTTTTATCTTTGGAGACGAATAGCCAAAACCGAAGGGCACTACCGGGGCTATTTCGTCTTGCGGACAGAGTGCTTACTCGACTCGACAATATTTATTTTTCTGTTTTTATATTTCTTTTTCCAGTTTTTGTGCTCGGATATTTGTAACTATTCCAACAATCGTAAGACGAAATATTTTTTGTAATTTTATTATTTGTAATCCCTTACTGGAAAAGGATGTCAACATCAAGCACTCCGACGAGCGACGCTATTCCGGCCATCACCTCCACTATTTCGGCGACGACCACTGCCCCTGCAGTCACAAACACCTCGACAATTGGCATGTCTACGCCAATCTTGAACACCACTCAGGATGAGATCATTCTCAACCCAGGAACGCTCGATTTTTAAATCGAGACACTGACGAAGCGCATGGCGCAGTCGAACTCATCCACAGTTTCGGCTGTTGGAACGATCCCTTTTGGGATAGGGACTTCGGTCCAAACGATGCCAGCTCCGGCTGTGACCCATCCCATTAGGATGACGGGAACTTCGGTTCCGAGTTTGTTTGCAACTGCTCTTTTTTTTTTTTTCCTTCTTTGTTCTTCCTCTTTCCATTTTTTTTCCTCACTTGACAACAACACAGAAAAAAAAATAATATCCTTTTTCTCGCCAGAAAATTAATTTTGCTTTATTAAGTTTTTGCCGTAATATGACGGCCCATCTGAAGCCCCATATCGAACGAGTATTATTTCTAACCCCATATTTAATTTCAATTAGTACCAAAACCTTTATTTAATTGTTTTAGACTTTTAGTGTATTAAGTTTGTCCCTAAACCCTTTATCTCTTTTGTTTTTTTGGTAATTTATGCAGCACAATCCGAATTATACGGCGGTTACTGATGAGCATATCACTTCGACTATCATGTGTGAGTTTGAGCAGGAGTTGATGTCTTTCCAAGAGCAATTACACAATCATGATATTCTGGAAATCTTTTTTTAGGTTTGTCAAGTGCAATGAATTTCTCATTCTACTCGCACATGTTCTTCCGGTTGCTAAATTGGTTTGTGGATTTTAGTTTTATAAATTGGTTAATCAGTCATTATAAATCTTCAATCCGTTAATCTTCTCCTTCTGGTCTATGGTTATGGTAAGTGCAAATTCTCTTATTTCATATCCTCCTTTTCTTCTGATAGTTCTGGCCCTTTAACTTATAGAGTTCACAAATAGCAACCTATAATTTATTTTTAACAAAATACTAATCCACAATTCGTTATTCAGCAAAACAGTTCTGGTGCCCATTTTTTATGAGATACAAATCATGGAACAAATTGTAATATTGGTTGCCCTGAACATTAGTTAATTAAAAGAATCTACTCGACTATGTCGCAGACACCATAGTCACTATTCAATATTGGTTTGTGCCTTATTAACAATTTTGTGTTGGAATAGTTACAAATATCCGAGCACAAAAACTGGAAAAAGAAATATAAAAACAGAAAAATAAATATTGTCGAGTCGAGTAAGCACTCTGTCCGCAAGACGAAATAGCCCCGGTAGTGCCCTTCGGTTTTGGCTATTCGTCTCCAAAGATAAAACGACTTCGTCCCGTAATATCACAGCACCGTGAATATCAGGGTTCCGGCGAACTGAAAGAAAATGAACTGAGCCTTGAAAATGAAATGCAGAATATGAGTATGTTTGTTGTTCCAAATGTTCAGGTGTTTATGCGTATGGAAAGTGGCTGGGGAATGCAGGAGTCTCACCCTTATATAGGGGTTCAAATTAGGGTTACAGCAGCTGCCAATTAAGACGACCTTAATGGCGTTCAAACAGTCAGTTTTATCTGACATGAACCTGGACGAGTTCAGCGTGCAGATACGTCTGCTGTTTGAAATTCAAAAGTTGAAACCGTCTGACTGGTCAAGAGCCAGCCGTTACGTAACGGTCAGGTGCG